>PVHX01017748.1:0-39039 GCA_004024805.1 Geosciurus inauris | reverse complement strand
TGTGTGTGTGTGTGTGTGTGTGTGTGTGTGTGTGTGATTTAAGGCTAGAAGTGAGAAGGTTGTTTGAAAGTTCCAGAGGCATTTATATGACCAGCTTCCTTTTGCCATTTCCGCTGCTGGGCATCCTCCTTTCCCACTCTGGCAGGAAAAGAGAAACTTACTCTGTGAAGAGGGTGAAGAGAGGGGTTCTGGCTTTGGGACGCTCAGGGTACCATGCTGAAAATGGACGGATTTGGTGGCTGCCATGTGCTAGAGAAGTGCCAAGGGTGGGGTCTGCCCTGCTCATGGTCTATAAAGAATTGGACAAAAGATGTAAAACTGATTAAAACTCATTCTGCTGCTTCATACCCATTAAATGACTTTTTTTTTTAAAAGCTAATATTGGTGAGCATGTGAAGAAATCAGAACCCTTTTCATTGCTGGTGGGAATAAACCTTGGCACAATAGCTATGGAAAAGTGTTGTGATTCCTCAGAAATTAAACATAGAATTATCATATGTACCAGCAATTTGGCTTCTGGGTCTACGCCCCAAAGAATTGAAATTGAGGACTCCATGAGATATTTGTATACCCTCATCTGTAGTGGCACCATTAATTGCCAAAAAGTGAAGGCAACACAATTATCCATAGAAAAGCAAAATGTGGTCTATACACACCATGGAATGCTGCTCAGCCGTAAAAAAACCATGGCATTCTGACACCTGCTACGACATGGAGACATCGTGCTATGTGAATTAAGCCGATCACGAAAGGACAAATATGATATGCTTCCACTTACAGGAAGCACATGGAGTGTCAGAGACACAAATTAGCATGTCTGCCAGGGGCAGGTGCCAAAAGGGAAGCTACTGTTTTAATGGGTGCAGAGTTCCTGTTTGGAAAGATGGAAAGGTTTTGGAGATGGATGGTAGAGATGGTTGTACAATAATGGGGAGGAATTTGATGCCACTGAACTGTACCTGCAAACATGGTTAAAATGGAGGATTTTACCACAATAAAAACAGTCAATCTGATTTTTATTATCATCATGTGCTGGCAATTCTAAACAATGTCTGTGATAAAATATTCTTCCCTGAAAATACCTTTTGTTGTTCTGTGTTTTAAACAACTGTGCAATTACTGCTGAATTTCAATGATATAGATGTAAGTCTCAAAACAGCACATCTTCATTATTTTCCATGTAATAGGCATTTTTATTCTCTATGGAAGGCACTTGGAAGAGGCCCTGGCAGTGTGCACTCACCTGAAAGGAAGCTGCTAACTCTCAGCTCTGATCCAGCTTCTTTGGGTATAGCATGGGTCCCTGTCCTCGGTGCTGAGTGTCCTGCTTCTCTAGAGGAGACTCAGTAAAAGAGAGCACTGAGACCACAAAGACAAAGAAGCAGAATTTAGTGATTTCACTGTTGCCATTTGGTGCCACCTGCAATATGATTAACACTTAAAACTGAAATCACTACATCAGAGTGTGAACTGGATACAAAATTTGGTAAGTGTGGATTTTAGTTCTTTTATGAAATATTCTCCTGAATTTGTCCAATATATTTAAAGTGAACATTTATTTGTTCTTACTATGAATAGTTTGTTTTAAAACTTAGATGAGGGCTGGGGTTGTAGCTAAGTGGTAGAACACTTGCTTAGCCTGTAATGAGGTCTCGAGTTCAAGCCCCAGTACTGCAAAAGACAAACAACAACAACAAAAGAAATTTAAAAAATGATTACTGCTAATCCTTACATGATTATTCCTGAAAATAATCTTTTCATATTGAGAAGGGAGTGGTAAATATGATCTGTGCTGGATGTGGGCTGGGTATGGCTGTGGTTGAAAATGCCAATCATCTGAGTCCACAGGCATCTAAGAAGAGATGAGGAGAGTCAGGAAATTCAACCATCCCAGCAACAAACAACCAAAGGCACTGACAGCTGAGGTTTCCCAGGGAAATTTCCCAGCAAGATCACCTGACATAACCAATTGTCTCCAACCACTGGGACCAACCTTCTGGTTAGTTTTTGTTTTTTGTTTTTTGTTTTTTTTGGTACTGGGGATTGAACTCAAGGGTACTTGATCCCTGAGCCACATCCCCAGCCCTATTTTGTGTTTTATGTAGGGACAAGGTCTTGCTGAGTTGCTTAGCACCTCACCATTGCTGAGGCTGGCTTTGAACTCGTGATTCTCCTGTCTCAGCCTCCCTAAGTGCTGGGATTACAGGCTTGCGCCACTGCGCCCGCCTCCAGTTAGCTTTTCAATGACTGTGTATGAACACTAGCAATCAGCTAAGACCTCAGGGGAATGCGTTTGATATTAAAGTCATCAAATAAATCAGCCATGAAAGAAGGAGAACTTTTGAAGAGGGGGATAAACTACAAATAAAATTTCCTTACTCCTCACAAAATCATAGAGATCTTCTTTCACAAAGAGAGAAGTGCCTTAAAGAGGGGCTTACTATAGGGAGGTTGTTCTATAGCCCAAAGATGGAGGACAGAGTGGCAAAGCCTTCAGACCACAAAGCATGGCTGAACTCAGTGAAGAAGAGAGTGGAGGGCAGCAGATGGCATGGGGAAGCCCAGATTGCAGCACAGTTCCCAAGAAGGAGCAGCCTGGGGGATGGAGGAGTTCTCCAGCCACAGATGCCATTGCGGGCACTCCGCATCTTGTAGGAATGTGCCTGCACTCAGTCACTGGCTGCAGGAAGGGGCCTTGGAGTGAACATGCAGGTGCGCCCAGAGGGATAGCAGCTGATCCAGCAGCCAATTATGCTCCCCACAGCAGGACACCAGAGGGGAGCATTTGTGTGGCCACCAAGCCAAGGAAAACAAATGCATATACATGGCTCATTTTAGTATAGCTTTCATATAGTCACCATCATGCAAAAGAACTGCTGATCTAAATAAAATGACCATGAATCATGCTGTGAGCATTAATGCAGGAAGCGTATACGTGGTGGGTACAGGGGCTGGTGAAAGAGGCTTCAATTCCACAGGAGAAAGTCAACGGATAAAATCCCCCAGTCAGACACTATGAATGTGGAAAGAATCACTCCAAACAACTGAAAGCAACTGCCCCTGAGGAAGAGGAAAATGAGAGAAGGGAGAAAAGGGTGGAGATGCCACAAAATATATAGAACTAAAAGCTAGATTTAGCGAGTCCAGACAAGTGCCTGCACAGAGTAAGTACAGAGAAAATGATGGTGGTGATGGATGGTGATAGAGATGATAATGATGAAGGTGGTGGTGATGGTGGTGATGGTGGTGATGGTGGCAGTGATGGACATGGTAATAATGAAGGTGGTGGTGATGGTGGTGGTGATGGTGGTGATGGTGGTGGTAATGGTGATGATGGTGATAGAGATGGTAATAATGAAGGTGGTGGTGATGGTGGTAATGGTGGTGATGGTGGTGATGGTGGTGATAATGGTCGTGATGGAGATGATAATGATGAAGGTGGTGGTGAGGTAGTGATGGTGGTGCTGATGGTGGTGATGATGGTGATGGAGATAATGATGAAGGTGGTGGTGATGGTGGTGGTGATGACAGTGGTGATGGTGATGATGGTGGTGATGGAGATGATAATGATGAAGGTGGTGGTGATGGTGGTGATGGTGATGGTGGTGATAGTGGTGGTGATGGTGGTGGTGGTGATAGTGGTGATGGTGATGATGGTGGTGATGGAGATGAATGATGAAGGTAGAGGTGATGGTGGTGATGGTGGTGATGATGAGGATAATGGTGGTGGTGATGGTGGTGATGATTATGGTGATGGTGATGGTGATCATGGGAGAGCCAAGTCACCTAGTGCTTGACCTGCAATATTTTCCCCATTTCCCCTTTCAAGGGTGAGCCATTAGCAATTTTTAAGGATCCTGATTGAGTGATCAGAGCCCTTTAGCATCCATCTGCCTCTCAGACCAGCCACCTTACTGGGTGCCAGACCTGATGTTTCATTCCACATTAGTTTTATAGTGTGTGAACTCCTGCCTCCTTCCCTCCTTTCCCTGAGCAGGTGGAGTCTGGGCTGCTGGGCAAACCCCTTAATGGGGCATGTGCATTCTCATAATCAGGAAGCACTGGGGCGGCTCAGGTGACGTCAGCTCACAGATGGAGCTGGCAGGTAAGTGGAGCAGAGCTGGCTGCAGCCGCAACTGCTCCAGCTGTGCCCGTGGTAAGGAGCCAGGTGGAAGGGGCGCAGGAGAGGTTTCAGGCATACCTGGATGTCTGAGCCGTGGGGAAGGCCTACCCTGGCTGTGCCAAAAAGACCTTCCTAAGGAGGTCTGGGCCCTAACTCCCCCAGCTGCAGCCAAACTCTGGAGGAATCTTGGGAAAACTGGCCAATTCTGTCCACCTCTATGATTTCAAGGTTCGACTGCACTTGTCGATGGAAAGCTTGAGTGTGCGTGTGGTGTAGCTGATTGTTGGCAAAGGCTAGTGATGACAAAGCACAGCAGTCACCTGGAGAGCAGGACATGGTGTTCTAAGGCAGGCTCTGCTGCCTGCTGGGGACCTGGGCCATCTCCTCCTCTCTCTGGGCCTCAGCTTCCCTATCTGTAAAATGATGGGTCATCTTCGTCAATTGCAGCTCTGACAAATCTCTTTGGCACAGTGCCCACCTGCAGTAGACCTGCCACAAACAGCTTGGCGTGCATGAATGGACACTGTGGGGCAGCTGCTTGCATGGCTTTGGATTGGTCCTTTCTGCCCCTTGAGTATAAGAGACAGAGAATGCAGGAAGGATTGAGAGCTGGCTGGGAAATTCAAGAATAAACAGAGGAACCCTGAGCGGGGTTTCCTGGGGGCAGGGAAAGACCAGCCATGCAGGCTGGGGGCAGGGAGGAGGCACAGCTGAAAGGGGAAGGCAAATGGCTTTGGGTTACCATGGTAACCACAGCGGGCAGGACAGGGACAGAGAAGATGCCAAGGGTGGCATTTTTTCCCTCTTTTTTTAGACTGGCTTGCTTTCTGTAAGGGAGAAAGAGGAGGCAGCAAGAAAGTAGGCCTGAAGAGAGGGGAGACTTGTTACAAAATCACCTTTAAAACAGGGGAAACCCACCCCTTTTTAATTCAACTGGGTGACCCTGTTTAGGGATGGGAGGGCCGAAGCACACTTCCACAATGCAGGAGCTACCTGGCAGCCTCTGCTGGGCAGGCCCTACTCAGCACTTTGCACACAAGCTAAGTTTAATCTCCACTGTGGTTGCCACCAGGATTGGGGGGCAGGCCCACTTTGCAGACAGGGAAACTGAGCCTCACAAAGGACAAGCGCCTGCATCCGAGGGCAGCACCATGCCAGACTGGACTGACGTTGGGTCTGTCTGGCTCCATGGTCTTGGCACTGAAGTCCTCTGTCAAACAACCACAGCGAAACTTGGCATCAGCTGGTGGGAGCCAGGTTGATTATTCCTCATTGTCCTTCCCGAGTAGCACTTTCAGGAGGGTCCCTAGACTATGCCACATGAAGACGTTGCTTGATGTGGCTGGAGTGAACTGAGTGTTTTCACCTAGAGTGCTTTTCCTGTTCCCTGGGGCGGGTAGGAAGGCAGATGTGGTGGGGTGACTAACGCACCAGCTCCCAGGTTCCAGCTCAGCAGTTGTGCGACCTGGGATGGTGCCTCAGTTTCCTCTCCTGGCAATGGGACAATTGTGGGAGCTTTTCGTGGGGCTGTAGCAATGACTGAATGTGCTTTTGTAGAGCCACTGGCTGGTGCATGGCACGTGCCACACCTTAGCCTGTCATGAGAAAGGGAGCCCAAGAGAGAAGGGCTGTGTCCCAAAGCCCCCAAGTCAGGGCAGTGTGGTGGCCTGGAGCTGGCCTCTGGTTCTCAGTGGGTGTGTTCCCACTGCACAGTGGGCGGCTGATGGGTGCAGATGCAGGACCTCAGCCACCTGCACCCAGCTGCAGGTCACGAACTGGGCACTCTGGGAGCTCCTGATAGTGTGTGTGTGTGTGTGTGTGTGTGTGTGTGTGTGTGTAAGAGAGAAAGGGAGGGAGGGAGAGAGGTTGATTGGTATCACAGGCCTCACGCATCCTATGGATGGGACCCACAACCCTTCGAGTGGAGATCTCACCAGTGAAGGTTCCCATAACTCTATCTACACCTTGGTTCAGTCACTGTCTCCGACTGTCCACTTAACTCATTTTAAAAAGTTGCTACTCTAGTCACAAACAGGGTGGGCGTCCTGAGGAGTCAGAGTCAAGGACAGGTATAAGGGAAGACCAGAATTCCTGGAAACCTGAAGACTCCAGAGACAGGTCTGAAGGGAGGGCCACTTATGAGGGGTGAGCACTCGCCTGGAGGAACCCTGGAAAAAGAGGGCACACAGGTTGCAAGAGGGCATTGAAAAAGGGGAAAGCTACATTTACTAAGCACTTAGTAAGTGTCCAGCATCAGGCTAGGGGCTTCTGCACATGTCCACTTGCTAATTCTTTGTGGCAGGTACTTTTTATCCCCATTTTGCAGGAGGAGAAAACTGAGGCCCAGAGAGATGGAAGCTTGTCAGTCACCAGGCATGTGAGTGCTGATACCTGTGCTCCAGCCACCAGCTGTACTTGGTGGGTCTTGAGGATGGTGCTGTCCTCCTGAATGTGGAATGGAGGTATTGGTCTTTGTGACATGTTTATGGAAGACCAGGGATTGGATTCTCCCCAGAAACAGACTGCTGTTCGTAGCCATGGGTTGCCCGGGGTGAGAGGTAATCAGAAGCCCCCTTCTCCCTGGGAGCCGGGGTGGAAAGTGTTTCCCAACAGACTGGAGGCGAGCAGAGCATGGTGTGCAGCTGGCACAGGCTGCCACTTGGGACTGAACTGTCATTTTCTGAGGGTGGATGAGTCAGTGGGCAGCCGGCTGCCACGGGTTGGTGGCACCTCTTTGGGGAAAAAGTGTTGCACTGTAAGAAGCTGGTGATGTGATCCTCTGTTTGCAAAACTCCCCGTGGTCATTTTGAAGTTGGAAAATATTTGGTGCCAATTAAACTAGAGCCTGAGCATCAAATTTCCTGGGGGAAGCTGATGGGGTGGGGGGCTGTTTTCTTTTTTTGGCAATTCCTGCAGAAAGGCACAACAGTGAAGGGAGATTGTTGATACAGAAACCAGAGATATTCTGGAGACTCTTTAGATGTGACAACATCATTTCAGGGGTAAGAAACATCCAGACACCATCCCATCCAAGCTGCCACTTAAAAAGTGTGGAGACTGAGGCCCGAGGAGGTTCCAGGCCTCATGCATCCTGTAGATGGGACCCACAGCCTCTCGAGTGGAGATCTCACCAGTAAAGGTTCCCATAACTCATTATCTACACCATCATGCTCAAGTTCATTCTCAAGTTCATATTCTCAAGTTCATTCAGCCAGTTAGCAGCCAAGGCAAGCCTGGGGTCAGCCTCCCTGACTCTGAGCTCTTGATGGAAGATTTGAGAGTCTGGGGCTCCAGGCAAAGAAGGCAGATTGTTTTGAGTCTTCTGGGAACTCACCAGATCATCATCAATGACCAGGGAGTTACTTAGACCCAGCTGGCCAGTAGTGGAGCAAGACAAGACCCTGGGTGTCCAGGTGTCTCAGTTAGGTGTCCTGACCATTACCCCAAAGTTGGCACAGAAGCCCCTACCCCAATCTATCAACTTGTCCAAAGGAGTTTTCCAGCTTAAAGTTCTGGACAGGTGGCGGGATGGATTTGTCATACCACTCAACACTTTTGAGTTGACCAGAAGTCAACTTCTCAGCTAATAGTGAAGCTATGAATGTTGCCCACATTCAGGCATCAGCGGCACCCATGCAGGGCTTTGGTTGGTAAGAAACAAGAAGCAGCAGGCCCCACATGGAATCCTTTCCTGGTGAGGACCATGAGGCCTGGGGCGGAGGGGGCATCTGCACACACAGTCCCAGGGTGCAGTGGCTGCATCCTGTGCTGGCCATCTGCAATCTGCACATGGAGACCGGGAGGCCTGAGTGAGCCGCGAGCTGTACAGGAGACGATGTGAACACTGCGCACGTGGCTTCCAGGCCTGGTCGCTGGGCTCTTGGAGATTCTGTGAGCTCCGGAAAACCTTTCATAAATTTCTCTTCCTTTCATTTAAACTCAACAGAGCAGCCCTGTTTTCTGCAGCTGAAGATTCTGATGGGCACAAATGTCATCATCACCACAGCTGTGTTTTGTACCTTGGAATTCAAGTGGCTTGAGAAGTAAAGCACCCTGGTGTTTTATTGTATTTTATTTCCTCACTTTATATGACATTGCTGACCCTTGAGGTCTTGAGCTATGCATGAATAGCAGATGTTCCTCGTTGATTTCCTGGTTCCGGGCTAGCTGAGGAGAGGGGGAGATGAAATTCCGTTGATAAAAGGTGCCACAAGTCAGAGCTTCCGTTTTTAGTGAGTGCTCTTATCAGGCTGGTTTCAGCTGCATGTAATAAATGAGTCATTAAAAAGTGGCTTTGGCAAGCAAGGACATTAATTAGTTCACATGGATCCAGAAACAGTGTGGTCAACATAGAGGCTCAAAGGTGTCACACCGAGGACCCTGGTCCTTTCTGTCTTTCTGCTGTCATTCTTTGTGAAGTTGCTTTTGTTCTCAGGCTTATCACAAGATGGCGGCCACTTTTCCAGACATCACAGAGGGACACCGACCTCCGATGATACCAAACATCGACTCAATTTACATCCTTCCCTTTGAGACACCTTTTTTGGAAAGGATAACGCATTTTCCAGCAGCTCCTCAACAGATTTTCTCTCCTGTTCCATTGGCCAATAAATTGTGCCCTCTATCCTTTCTTGAATCAGTCGTGGAAGGAGAGTGGGTTTACCACAGTGGCATGCATCATTATGGATTTGTGCCCTGGGACTGGACAGGCTGTACCTCCTGTTTTATTCATGGCCTCCCAGAGCCTGAGCAACACAGGGACTCTTACAGAGAAAGAAGCGGTGGCCAATAGCCTCTGTGTGCTGGCTCTTGAGCTAGCAGGCAGCTATTGCTCTCTCCATTTTCTTGACCTTGAAGCTCAGAAAGTCAGTGATTTGCAGAAGACCTCACAGCTGGCTCACAGGAAAGTCGGGATTTGAATCTGACTGATTGCAAGTTTGGAACACCCTGAGGTGCCCTGTGGGGGAGGGTATTCTACCTACAGGTCGTGCAGAGGTTTTGCTCAGGCAAGAAAAACTTCAGCATTGACATAACTGGCTAATTGGAGAGAGAGGTGGAAAAATCCCCTTGCTGGGTTTAGCTTTGTATTTTAATAAACAGTTTAAAGGAAAGAGAAACCGCTTCCTGTCGGCTGCTGAGGAGCTTCCTCTGCGGTGCTGAAATATTTAGTCTCCTGTAATTGCCCAGCATCCCTCAGGCTGGGGTACCCTGCTGTGCAGGAGGGAAGCTCTCAGCCGTGAGTCAATGGCTGTATTTGCAGGAAGAACCACTGCCAGTGAGTGAGTAGCTCACTAATGGCCTCCTTGGGAGGCTCTTTGGGGATTTATTTCTGGGTGGAGTTAATTTTTCTTTAGGAGGAGGAATCTTGGTTGCTTCTTCCGGAAGGTGGTGGTGGATTTTCTTCCTATGTCGTTGTTGTCCCCCCAGGCACATAGGCTAGGCTTGCAAATTGCTTTGGATTTAAAGGCAGTTTTGTCTCTAATTCAGAAAAACTCCATCTATTTGAACTCTTGTGTTCCGAAAACGTCCACTGTGTGTCCCTTTCTGTACGGGAACAGGGGATGCCAAGGGCCTGGAAGGTTCTATCAGTCCTAAGGCTCCAGTCAGGAGGAGGAAGATGCTGATAATGTATCACAGGCCAGTCACATTACCATGGGGACGAGGGGCTGCGGGTGTCCACAGGACTCCCTGATTTCACAGTGGGAGGCAGAGGGGAAGAAAGGGAAGGCTTCCTGGAAGAGGTGATGCCCCAGCCAGGCCAAGCAAAGGAAAGGTATTTCAGTCTCTTCTTTTCTGCAGTGCTGGGAATTGAACCCAGGATCTTGTGCACACTATGCAAGCACTCTGCCACTAGGCTCCCTCTCTAGCCCAAGGAAAAGTATTTCAGAGAGAGGGAATAATATAGAGAAAAATCACGAAGCCTACACCAGCCCCCTCCACCCCGACCCCAAGCACACACCGCATAATGGTGACGAGCAAATACAGACCCCTGCCTGGGCTTTGAATTGTCCCAAATGTTTTACATTTAGATACTTATCAATTCTCACATCAACCCCGTGAGAGAGGCATTTATTAGGCCATTTTACAAATGAAAAACAACACCTCGGCATGGAGAGGCAAAACCCCTGAGCTAAGCTAAACAAGCAGCAAAGATGGCTGGAGCCAGTCAGGGCGCTGGGCTTCTTCTCTTGGTGTACCGCATGTGTCCGGGGGTCTCTCTGCTGTCTGTCTCTGCCGCTGGGGCAATGCTTACCTACTTGACATGCATATGTAAGAGTTCATTGGAAAAGACAGAGATTGACATTTTCTTCCAAACTCTCAATGGGTTGGTTTAGCCATCTAAATTTTGAGACCACTCCCTCAAAATAAGGACTCATACAAGCTGATTTGGAGAGAAAGGAACCACAATCAAATGTGATTGGAGCAAACTGACTGGTGACCAAGTGGCCTCTGAGATGGGGAAAATCTTGGTTTGTTCTGAGTCTCAATACATGCTGCAGTGGGCTTTCTCAAAGTCCTTTGGTTTCTCTATGTGGTTGGAAAGAATGACAATAATCTTGGCTAGGAAAGCACCGTACAGTTGACCAAACACCTCCGAGGTCACTTTGGCTTCTCACTACCAATGAGGAAATGAGGCTTAGAGACAGGAAACCATGTAGTGGAGGTCACACAGCAAGCAAGTGGCAGCGTCAGCCCAATAAGCAGGACCAGGAAGACAGGGGCTTCCAGGAACAGAGGGGAGGCTAGGCATGGGGAGTGCTCAGTGCCAGTGGGAAGCTGAGTGATTCTAGGAGAGAAGGAAGGGTTCCAGGGAGTCTCAACACTTCCCTTTTGGATGCCAGACAGTTTGTAATATGGGGCCATCTTGTGCTAGGCCTGTTTCCTTCCAAGACTGTGGGGCTGTCTCCAGAAGACCATGGAGATAAAGGCCTGGGAGCTTCTAACCCTGTCACTAGCAGAGCCTGGAATAGAAAGGGATCAAGAAACATCTGTTCTTTTTTGAATGGTGAGACTTCACCCAAAATATTCAAGCAGAGACGCTCAGGAGTCAGGCAGATTTGGATCCAAAAATCAGATACTTCTTTTCCCTGGGGCTCATTTGTGAAATGAAGATAAAAGAAAATCTATTGTACAATATTCATCAAGGTGGCATATGTGAGGGGTAGGACAGTGCCCTGTATAAGTAAGCCCAGATTATGCTATGTGACTAGTTGCCACATGTGGTCTCGTGCATCTGAGTCGCCCCACTCTGGCTGCCTGATGATTGTGCTGAGAGGTGCTTTCCACCATGCCGAGAGCTCGTGACCACTGAAGGTGCCAGACGCCACTCCACCAGCCTCTCACAGACACTGAACAGAGCTTAGAATAACAGGTAGTTGCTGTTGATCAATTCCCAAAAAACAATGGTAATTGATTTAATAATCACAATGACAGTATGAGGTAGACACCATTTTGAGTCAGTACATCAAGAAGCCTAGAGAAGTTGAATCGCTCATCCAAGGTCTACACAGCTCCAGTCTGAAGTCAGGTGGTACACTCCCAACACAGTGATGGGGTTTAAGAAGAACTTACTGTAACTGACACCAACACATTTCCTTCTTGTAGCTGGGGTTTACCACCACTGTGTGGGAATTAAGCAGGGGAAAAGGTCCTTGGGGGAGTAGCTGACTGGGGACACACTTGTGCTTCTCCCAACTACTTCTCTTGACTGAGGCTGGAGGCTCTGAGCAGCCACAAAACAGACCAGCACCATGGAGAGCTCCCTGCGGTCCCCAGAATGACCCAAAGGCTTGTGTTGATGTAAACCCTGGTTCTATAAGGGTAAGACCACAGGGTATGGAGGGACTTTGTATGCTCAATTTTGTTTACTCCACACAACTCCCCTAGAAATACAGACATGTGCGTATCCTCTTTTGTACAAGCGAAGACAATCTCAGAGGCGGAGCAGCCTATTCTTTGTCACATAGATAATAAGTAGGGAAGTCAGGGTTGAATTAGATCTTTTGACTTCAAATTCCAGGCCTCCTACCTTATCTCATGATGCTTCAAATTACCCTGGGAATACAGTGGTACCTTTCACCCTGGCCCCCAACCAAGAGCCCCACAGGAGCCCACTCCTGTCTGTCAGATCAAAAGGCAGATCTCCTCACTGCTTCTCCTGGTCCTCTTCTCTAGTCATTGTGATGACACCCCTAAGATTTTTGTCTTGGACATGGTCCTCCACCAGAATAGAGAAAAAATACTTTAAAGTATATATATATATATATATATATATATATATAGAGAGAGAGAGAGAGAGAGAGAGAGAGAGAGAGAGAGAGAGAGAGAGAAAGGGAGACTGTTTTGTTTTACTGGTGTAGCCCTGTCAGGTACAAGTATTTGTTGAATGAATGACTGGCTAGGAGGATGGATGCATAAGTGAATTGCCTTCAAAGGCTCTTCCTCAGAGGCTTAGGCTTCTGTCTTTTCCTGTCTTTCTTCTCCTACTTCCTGAGCGGCAGAGATCTTGCTGTTTTGTTTCTGACATTCTGATAAAGGCAAGGTGGTGCATGGGTAGGAAGGAAGGGTTTACTCAAGGAGTTCAAGGATCCATCTTTCTTTGAGGTGAGCAGCAGATTCCATTGACCCGTGGGGAGAGCAGTTGGAGAACATTCTAACTGGAGACTAGTCTGTGTCTTGTGTGCATTTTAGGATACTCGTGTCCCTTCGTTAACTGTTGAGCACCTCTTGCACACCACAGACTGACCTAGGAAACAAGGCGGTGCTCCAGGCACCCTCGGCTTCTTCAGTTTCCTTATGTATGTGCTGTTCCCGTCTGCAATACTGTGCTTCCGTTACCTGAGCCCTAGGCCTGGGTGATTCCTGCTTCTCCTTCAGGTCAGAGAACAGATGGTTCCTTTTAAGGATATCATCCTCTAATTCCCTAGATCTGGAGTCAGTGCCCATTGGATCCTCTGTCACCTGGATTTTCCCCATTTCCTGGCATCTGCACTGTAATTCTCAGCTTGCTTGTCAGGAGATGGGGCTTGGGAAAGGAGGTTCCTGGATGTTGAACTGCCACAATGCCTGGCCACCCTATAGTGGGCTTTCAATAGACTAACTGAATGGCTCAAATAGAATATATGAATGAACTCTTGAAGAAGTCAAGAACTACATCAGTGTCTATCATTTACATTTTTCTCCAGTGAAAAGTACAGAGGACCTCTTTTCCTTCCTGCCTAGACAGGGGACCCTCACTCCATTAAATCCGTTATCCTACCTCTTCTATCTGAAGTGGATAAACATTCTCTTCCCAGTGTCTACTGAGCACATATTCCTGGCCAGGTACTATTCTATTCCCTACATGTACCTTAGCTTATCTGACCCTAAGAACATCCCTCTGAAGTAGATTCTATCACTTTCTTCTTATAGATGAGGAAACTGAGGTAGAGAGAGGTTAAGTAACAAGAGAGAGAGAGGTCAAGGTCACACACCTTCTGTGTGAGTCAAGGTCATGGTAGGAAATTGCACACAAAAAATTGAGGAAGTTTTGATAGAAGAACAACCTATTAGATTGAACCTTGGAAATTTATAGTATCTGATCATTTTGACCAGAAAAAAAATGGCAATTTTATAAACTTCAACCTCACAGGGACAGGGGTTAAGGGGAGCTATAGGCAGTAGCACCACGCCCTGGGATCAGCACCTCAGGGAGCTGCAACCATCACTGGGTCTGAGGGGTGAGAAGAGGGAATGGTCCCCAGGGCTGGAACAGAAGTCCATGTAGAGAGGCCACCTAAGAGGAGATGAGGGATTTGGCTGAGCCCCAGTGATCAGCAGGAGGGAGGGAGCTAGGGAAGTATATTCCTCACCCCTCTTCTCCATTGCTGAAGTCTGCATGGGCCTCCCACTGGGAGAACCCAACTGGAAGCCAGAAGTCCAGGGCGCCTCTTGCTTCAGCCCAGGGAGTTCAGCCGTTGGAGCACAGAGCAGAGCGGGGAAGGGTGAAGAGCATCTTAGCAGGAAGGCCGAAGACATTTCTCAGAGTAAGTGTGGAGCTGGGTTCAAATCCAGGCAGTCCAGCCTCACAGCCCATGCTCCATACCAACACCTCTCACTGAGAATTTGGTGGAAAGAGCTGGGTCTTTAGAGTCACTGATGCACTGAAATCTCCTCTTGAGGATATCCTCTGAGCTGCTCAGGCATTCGCAATGAATTATTCACCCTTTATATTAATATTTGATTTCTTACAAAAGAGCTGGTTTGGGGAGCACCTCCATGCAGAGCAGAGCCAGCCTGAGCCCAGACCACAGCCTGCCCCTGGCAGGTGTGGTTCACCTTTGGCAGTTAAGTATTTCAGAGGGTAGATGGGGGCCCATGTAACATTGTAGACATATTTTAGAAGTTGAGGGTCTTGTCAAGAGGATGGCACAGTTATGAACATTTATGACATCCAGCCAATTGAAAGCAGATCACTCACACCCAAAATGCCAACTCTGGTAAGAATTCTGTGAGCCTGAAAGTTAACCGTACACCAGGTGTGAATATCATGAAGTTAAAAACCTGAAAACATCAAGATCAGAGTCAATTCAGTGTTACCAGATAGTGGAGGAAAGAGACAAGAGTATTCATCCTGGCCTTTATATCCACAAGTGGCCCTGGGGCTGAGGACTGCCTCCCTCTCACCCCATTTGGTTCCAATGCTCAAGACATCTTCCTCTTTTAATCCATGGCCAAATTTTACTTATTCTCCAAGTGACATCTCTTGGAAGAAGCCTCCTACGACCTCCCATCTTATCCCAGGCAGAGTGAAGCTTTGGGGGTGGTAATTGGATAATTCCATGTCTGTCTCCCCAACTAGACTATGAATTATTTCCCTCTCATGGTGGGAGGGCATGTCACCATGAGGCTGTCTCTGGAGCCTCTAGCCCAGCATGGTGCCTGGTGCATTGGAAGTGCTGCTCATGGGATGAATGAATAAATGAGTCACTGATCCTGTGGTCCCAGAGGAAGACTCCCAGAGAGTCTGTGAGAAATTCCATGGAAACTGGCTCCACATCCTAAGGATTCCACCACCTCCCACCAGCACCATAGGCTGGCAACCCAGCCTCGAATCCATGGGCCTTTGCTGAGACTTATGCAGTAGACTCCTCAGGCAGCCTGCTCCACGATCCCCTGCTGACAGCGGGTGTCAGTTCCCACTGGTCTGAGGCTCTTCCTGCCTCTCCTGCTTCCTCCTCTTTATCTTCCATCACCTCCTACCCTAACAAACCCTTACAGTCTTAACTGTGCTCCGCTTTCTTTCCAAGAACCCAGCTGATGCACAACCTTACTACTGCATCACCAGAGCCTTGGCAGAGCATGGAGCGTAGGGCGGCCACAAATGGTTGTTGGAGAAGGAACAGGTGCAAAGAGAAGGCGATGTTTTAAGCAAAGAGCCTCCTACAAACTCTGATAGGAACATCCACCCTTTTACCCAAGCTTACTTCTGGTCCTTGTCTTTGGAAAGTGCTAGTTGAAGGTTTGACACCCCCAGAGGTACTCAAATGACCCTGCCTCCTCTTGAAATGACAAAGGAGCATTGGTGGGAGTTATTTGCAGAAACTCCTTTTGATGCTTCATGCCACACCCCTGCAGCTTGGTGGGGAGGGATTTCCCACACGGGCTCGCTCTGCCCTACCTCAAGAGCCTGCCTTGGCTCTCCACTTCTCCACCGTTGATTGAAGTTGTGGGAGCTCATTCAGCCCACAAGCCAGGGCACCTGGGAGTGAGCAAAGTTTGTCTCCCACAAAAGGGAGACAAGTGTCAGTGGACATGCACCCAGACTTTGTCCCTTGCAGGTGGTATAGGTCAGTCCTCCCGTTTCTTCCCTTTCACTCCCTGTCCTTGTTCCTTTTCTATTTGATTATTGGTGACACCGATGGGTGGTGGCTTTAGCTAGACACCGAGTGGATAAGCCAGCATGTAGCTTTCTCTCTTCCTCTTCCTGCAGGCTGACATGGCCTGGGACGGGGCATTGCTTCTCCCTTCCATGGTCTGCTTCTCTGCCTTCTTTCTAGCACTGCTCTTTCTCCTATGGGACGGTTGAGCTGAGCCATTGTCCAAGTGCCCAGGGCCACTTGGATGAAGAAACCTTGTTGCATGTCAGCCTCTGTCAGCTCCAACAGAGCCACAGCGCTGGCTTTTGACCTAGAGCTGCTAAAGCTAATGGGTTTAGGCCACAGAGCCCACCCACCCTTTCAGACATGGTGGAGGCTGCTCCCTATTCACCGTAACCCCTTTCTCTCTCCTCCTGGTCACGCCTCCAGTTGGCTCTCACTTGGTGCTAGGTGTGACCCTGTGGCTAAGTTTCAGCCAATGGAATGTGGATGGATTGACGCAGAGATGCACACAGCTTGCTCACTCTGGCTTCAAGGGTTGGCTGTCAAATTTCAGGAATGTCATGAGTTGGTTGTGACCTTGTTGTTAGCTGGGACATGCTGGGGCAGGTTACATCAAGGGAACTGGCAAAGGCCAACTTGACCACCTGCAGGAGAGCCAGGTATCAACCACTTGCCAACACAAAGGTCTCCCTGCAAGACTGACTTATAAAGTCCTCCTACGCACAATCCGGGCTCTTTCCCTTTCTACTGTGGGATGGAGGGAGCCATCGGGACTGAAAGGAGTCCAAAGTCGCAAGACAGAAGGAACCTGGGACCCAGAGTGCTCGTGTGGAGGTCCTCCTGCCCAGGAGGCAACCACTTTGAACCAGGATGTAGGAAGTGAACTGTATCGTGTCCCGCGCACAGGAACTCAGGTCCTGTCTGTAGCCGCCATAGTGTCCCTAATCTGGACTAGCCGACCCAAGTGTGGGTAGGAGAGCACAGCACATGTTCTCACTCTGCTTTTTACAAGTTATGTGGCCTTGGCGAGGTTGCGTGAGCTGGTTCTCCTTTTTCTCTCCTGGGGACGATGCTGTGGTTTCAGATGAGAATGAGCAGGGCGTGCTGAGCCCAGTGGCTGTTACCGGGTGAGAGCAGGCTGGGGGCGGGGTTGTGCATGTTATCCTCTGCAGAGGGTTTTGCATCTCAAAATTGACTTTGCTTCTCATCTGGCTTTGATCCTTGTGTTATGTCTGCTCTGGGAACCTCATGGGACAGGGAAGCTGCAGTTGGGGGCCGGTTCTGGGTATTTCCCAGATCCCTGGTTATGACCTCACAGAGTCCTCATCCCACGGTCATTTTTCATGACTGGCATAGTAAAACACTGTACCATCTAACAGTGGAGAAGGAAGAATGGGCTTCCCCAGAGGAAGAGGGGTTCCTCAAGTTAGTTACAATGGAAACTTCCAGGCACTTGGATGTAACATGCTGCAAACCTGATTCCTGGCTCTCAGGTGCTTGGAACATGAGCCTCCTAAGCGAGATTAGGTTCAACAGGAGGGCACTTCTTAACAGCATGGCAAGGTCATGTCCTTGGGTGAACCTGTAGCAGAAGACCTGACGCTCTGGACAGGATATTTCTGCCTCTCCTTCTACAAAAGGCTGATCATGAGAAGAGAAGGGAAATCAACGGATGGATGCCTGGTGTTCATATAGGATTTCCCTCAGGCACTGGTTCAAGTTAATTAGGTTCAATAAACACTGACGGAGCACCTACTAGGTGGCAGGTGCCATGCTGGGCACTGAGGGCACCACAGGACAGCTGGGATGAGTGTGCCATTGGGATCTCAGAGTGGAACAGAGAGACCCAGGTGAGCCCATGAGTCTGGACAAGCCAAGGCCAATGGGCTGCTGCCCCCCAGGATGCAGAGACAGAGCACAGAGGTGCTCCAGGGAGGAAGCGTTGGGAAGATGGACTGGATCCACCACAGAGGATCTGGAATGCTAGACCAAAGCTTGTAAAATCACAGACAGGTCTGAAGGAGAATAAAGACACATGGGAGATGGTTGTCTAGGGCAGCCTGGGGTGAGGCTGAGAAGGGACAGTGGGCAAGAACAGGGAGCAGCAAGGTCGGGCTGCCACCAGGAAGCAGGTGCCAATGACCATGGGCTCCAGGTTCACACACCACGCCAGTCCCACTAAGTTGTTCTTCTATCAAAACTTCCTCAATTTTTTTGTGTGCAATTTCCTACCATGACCTTGACTCACACAGAAGGTGTGTGACCTTGATCTCTCTCTAGTTACTTAACCTCTCTGTACCTCAGTTTCCTCATCTATAAGAAAAAAGTGATAGAATCTACTTCAGAGGGATGTTCTTAGGGTCAGATAAGCTAAGTACATGTAGGGAATAGAATAGTACCTGGCCAGGAATATGTGCTCAGTAGACACCCTACAGGGGGTCCCCAGCCTTCCTGTGCCTCAGTCTCTGTCCCTATTAAGACCCATTTTATGACATTGTTGAGAGGGTCAAAGGGACACTGCTCCTCAGAGCCCTGGCATGGCTGCCAGCTGGGGCTCCCATGGTGACAATTAGCTGGTGCATGTTTCGTGGCAGGCCCCGTTCTAGGCACTGGGATAAAATTGTGAAAAGGCAAGTATGGTCGCTGGCCTCTGTTCTGGGACAGACAGGTCACTAGCCTCATCTGGCCAGCATTTGGCGAGTGCAATCACTTCCTATTCAAGACACCTGACATGCTTTATCTCGGCATCCTATAAGGTGGCTACAATTACTCATCTGCATATTCAAGGTGAGGAAACTGAGGCAGAGACAGGTTAAGTGATTTGGCAAAGGTCACAGAGTTAGCAAAGAGCAGAGGCAAATTTAACCTCAGGTCTGTTTTGATTCCAAAGCCCAAACACTACATCAGCACAGTAAGCAGTGACAGCACATGACAGGGCCCCCCCTAGTAAGGAGTTGGAGGGGCAAGGGAGGCTTCTCAGAGGACACATGGGAGCTGGGATCAGAGGGCTATTATCTATGATCTGTTCTAAGTGGCTCGTTTCTCCACATCATACCATCTCTGAAATTGGGAGTGCATCCTGCAAACGATGACATGCCCTAAGTCATGGGTAATGTTTTGTCTCTCTGAAAGAAAAATAAAATAATGCATTCTAGTAATAAGCCTTTGCAGGTGGCAGTGTAGGTAGAGGAGGAGAGGGACATGTCAGTTTTTTTGCTACTATAACCAAAAGGCCTGATAAGAACAGTTTTAGAGGAGGAAAAGCTTATTTGAGACTCATGGTTTCAGAGGTCTCAGTCCATAATGGCCAACTCCAAGGCTCCAGGACCAAGGTGAGGCAGAATGTTGTGGTGGAAGGGCGTGTTGGGGGAGCAGCTCAGGACATGATAATCAGGAAGCAGAGAGACAGCTCTCAATCACCAGGGACAAAATATAAACCCCAAAGTCACATCCCCATGACCCACCTCCTCCAGCCACACTTGCCCACCTACAGGTACCACCCAGTGAACCCCTATCAGGGGATTAATGCACTGATTAGGTTAAGGCTCTCATGACCCCAGTCACTTCACTCTGAACTTTCTTGTTTTGTCTCACCCATGAGCTTTTGGAGGACACCTTATAGCCATAACAGGGGCATATGCAAAAGTACTGAGGCAGGGGAGGACCTGGTCCCCTGGGTGGCCTCTACAGACTCTCCTCACAGCTGGTGGCTTCCTTTGGGTTAGAGATTAACATGAGGAGGACAGATGTAGCAGCTTGACAGCCTGGGGCTCCAGGCCCAAGAACTTCTGTGTGCTGGAATCTTCCACTGGTCCCTAAGACCTACTCTCTACCTGTCTCCCTTGCTGACCTGCATGGATCATCAGCTGGGGCTCTTGTCGCCTGGCGTCCACATGGTTCATTCACCTGAGGGGAAGTCCCAGCAGGAGATGAGGGCAGCGGGGCTGTGGTGTCTACGTCCCTGGCTCCCTCCCTCCCACATTGCTGTGGGCGGCTGAGATCCCATAGCTCCTGTGCAGCAGTCTCTACTGTAGCTCCTCTGCCTCAGTTCAGGATATGGCTCCCTCCTTTGCCCCTTCAGACTAGGGTGATGACACCCTTACTAGCCTTGGGGTACTGTATCCTTCTGTCCTGTTTCCCTTAACAGGCCCAGACCTTTGATACAGATCCCCGTGTCCACAACCAGCTCTGCAAGGCACACAGAGCTCCAACAATTTGGAAAAGGAGAAGAAAAGAGGACAGATGGGTCATGACCTTGGGCCCTTGCCCATCAGCCCCCATTCAACTAAACCACATCACAGCCAGCAAGGAAGCATGCCTGAGCAATGAGAGGAGGCTTCCTGGAGTATCACCATAGATGGACGGAAGGGTCCACTGGATCTCTCAGGAATCATGGGACCCCAGCAGGTCATGAGTACCCTCACTCTCTCCCAGCTCCTATTCCAGCTCTCTGGTTTGGGTGAAAGTCCAAAGAACAGCCTGTCTGCACAGGTTCACCCTCCCAGGGGCTCTTGCCTGTGTTTTTCAGAGTCTCCGCCCTACCCCAGTGTGGCAGCCACAGGCCCTCCCATTCCCCAGACCAGAGTGCCTGCCGTTTTGTCTGGCTGACCCCAGCCTCCACTGACAGCAGTCAGGGCCACGAGGTCTGCATGGGGACTCCATAGTCTCCATGGTGGCCTTCTTGCCCAGGACTGGACATGGGCTTGCATGGGTCTCTCACTCCAGGGCCACTCACATAGCATGTAGGAGACACGCTTCCTGCGTCCTGACAAACTGAGCCCATCTGTTCTGCATGGCCACCTGCTCTGGCTCATGCTGACCGTCAGTCAGCTGGACCCTTGTCCTTGGGACACTAGTCACTGTCTCACCTACTTCCAACTTACAGGAGATCCTGTGACACCCCGAGTCATCTCCTAGGGGGACATTGTGTAGAAGGGAAGGTTAGACACCCCTGCCCACTGGGAGATGCCCTCTCGTCAGGTCCTTCCTAAGGAAACACTCTGTGCCAGCCTCGTCTCTGGGCTCTGTTTCCTCCTCAGCAGGACTTGAAGGCACTTCCCGAGGTCTGATGAAGTTTCAAGGAAGCAGCCTATTGCGCAGGGCTATGGCGGGCCCCGGACCTTGAGGGAGCCACTGTTCTTGGTTATTCAGTGCACACACTCATCCAGTAGTTACAACGAGCCTCCGCAGCAGGCCTGGTTGCCGACACTCCCATTTCACAAGGAGTATATTTAGATCCAGAGGTTGAGCACCTGGCCAGGGGCTTCTGGTTAGTAAGTGGTAAAGGTGGGATTTGAACTTGGAGAGTTGACCTCTGGGACCTGGCTTTTTATTACGGCACCACATAATCTGCTTCAGCTCTTTCCTCCTGCCCTCTGGACTCCATGCAGCCAGCTTCACCCCAGCCCGTCCTTCCATGCACTCCACACCCAGCTCCGTCCTCACAGCTCATCATCTGCACGTTGCCCAGTCCTGTGGGGTAGACTGGGCCCCAAATTTGGAATTATAGCCCATGGAGGAGTTTGTACAAGTGCGGGTTTTGGAGCAAACCTGCTTTTTTTATACACCTGGAAGCCTGTAGCCCAGGCTTACAAAGCCAATAGAACCTCTCCACTTGGACAAGGATCCCCAGAGCTGAAAACCCAGTGGCTAGATGCTAATGAAGAAAAATATGTCACATTACGTGGCAGGCAAGAGTGACATGCTTCCAAGTGACGTCAGAAAAACGGGCTGTGTCATCTTCCTCCTAGCCGGCAGCTGTCTCCTTTACAGAGGTGTCCAGCCTGTGGCCAGAAGCAGCCTGCATATTAGGAGTTGGGCTCCACCTGTCCTCAGTGTGGCTGGTGGTTCTCATCAGGTGGTCCTTTGGGGGTCCTAATCACCGTCTCTGCCTGAAACTATTCCCCCAGTTGCAAACTGTCAGGGGTGGGCTACAGAATACTGAGATGTCCCTCGGTTAACTCATGGACGTGTGCATGCCGGACTTGAGGGGTTCAGACGCTGATGTAGGTCCACAGGCCATGAAGCAGTATAGAAGCCAGGATTTGTAATCAGATGTACAGTTTGGGTTCTCAGATAACCCCACACCCCATCGCACACAGACCAGACTGTGTCAGAAAGGATTCTGTGCAGATGTCTCAAGGTGGAGCTCTTTCAATTGCAAGTGATTGAATGAAAACTTTTTTTTTTTTTTTTAAAGTTCCCAGGACCACAGCCCAGGAAGGGAGAGGTGCACCTGATCCTCCAGGATCTCCTATTCCTCTGCATCTTCTTGAGTGAGTGCTTCACTCTCTCAGAATGGCTTTCTCTCATAGCCTAGAATCAAATGATGTGATGGAGAATAGCATTAGCATGGGGCCTTTCATGGCCTCTGCCTGGCATCAAAGTGAGGTTTTTCTGCCTGTCAGCTCTGTTCCATTAGCAGGTCTCTTAGGCTCTCTGGGCCTCAGTATTCCTACCTGTAAAATATGAGTAAAGTCAGAACCTCCCTCACAAGCTGTTTCAGATATTCTTGAGTGTTGAGCTATTCTAGCTCTGGTGATGCTGATGATGTCTACTGGCTTCTCACAATTTTGCAGTTCAAGGGATTCCTTTCTAATCTTTATTTCTAATATCACAGCTTGGATCAGGTGTTGAGCCCTGGGCCATTCATCTCTAGAACTATGGGAGAATATTCTGCTCAACTCATCCATGAGCCAATCAAAAGTAAGGATTTTTTTTTGATGGGGAGAGATGGCATCTTGGGATCTGGGAAGATGGCAGATCCTGCTGGAATCTCATCAAATAGGAAAAAATCACCAGGCAGAAGGGAGTCCTGGTTTTGCCAACAGGATTCTGGTGTCCACTATAAGATATAGTAGCAGATCACCATGAAAACCTGGGACAACTTGCTAAACAGGTAGTGGGTGAGCTCTGGAAGTATGTTCACTGGGTCATATTTTTGTAAAAGTAAAATATTTTAGCCACTTCTGGTTAATACTGCTGTGTCTTTCCAATCTGATTTTCCCTCCTTCACACATCCCTCTGTAGCAGGTGACTTGAGCATCTGTGAGTGTTTTGGTATCTGGATAGATATCGAGGTAGGAACATGTTTATTTTTAGTTTTGCAAAATATATTTATGTCATTCACAGTCACTTTCATATGTAATTAAGCTGTTTCCAGCAGAAACAACCTTCAGGAAAATTGCCACTTATTTAATGAATCACATAGCATCATGGACCAGAATTGCGAGGCCAGACATGGGATCTTACTAGGAACATTATGATACCCAGGATGAGAGGTATGTGGGCAATGGAGGAGAAACAGGTTTGAAATAAATATGCAAAAAAGAAGTCTGTCTAGAAAATATCTGATTCTTCCAAACTTCTAGAATCTCATAGTTGGATGGTCTTAAACCCTCATGCAAACTTGACTTTTTCTTTAAAAAGATGAGGTGTAATGGGAAGAGCCTTCACACTGCATTTTAAAGGTCTTTAAGTCCTGCATTATGGGTGACATCTTAGAGACCCTGGCAAAGAATTTTAGAGACCCTGAAGATTCAAACAGAATGTAAAACCTACATTCAAAATGCAGGAGTGCACGTGGCATTTCCAGGGTGATGAATGACATTGTCGATCATATTGTTGGGCATTTGTTCAAGTCTTTGGCTCACTTTTAAAAATTGGGTTGTCTTTATTACTGAGTTGTACAGCATCTTCACATATTTTGATGACAAGTCCTTTGTCAGATGAATATCTTCCAGTTCCTGTCTTATTATTCATTTTTTAATGGTGTCTTTTGATGAATAGAAGTTGAAATGTAAGGAAGTCTGATCTACCAATGTATTGTTTTATAATGAGTGTTTTGCATGTCCTACCTAGGAAATTTTTTCTTATCCCAAGTTTGGGTAGATATCCCCTTGCATTTTCTTATAGAAGGTTTGCAGATGTAGCTCCACATTGGTGTTTGGCCCATCTCAAATTAATTTTATATATAGTGTGATGTAGGGGATTGGTGTTCATTTTTTTCCCTATAAAGATGCTCAATTGTTTGAGCATTATTTGTTGAAAGACTTTAATTTTTCTATTAAACTGCATTGAGAACCTTGTCAAAAGTCCATTGGGGCCGGGAGCAGTAGTGCACACTTGTAATCACAGCAGCTCGGGAGGCTGAGTCAGGAGGCTCACAAGTTCAAAGCCAGCCTCAGCAATGACGAGGCACTAAGCAACTCAGTGTCTAAATAAAATAAAATATAAAATAGGGCTGGGGATGTGGGTCAGTGGTTGAGTGCTTCTGAGTTCAATCCCCAGTACCCCCAAAATAAAAAAAGTCAGTTGGCCTATTAGGTATGAATTTATTTCTGGATTTTCTGTTCTATTCCATTGATATCTTTGTCTCTCTTTATACCAAGACCACATTTTGTTCATGGCAGCTTTAAAGTGAGTCTTGAAATTAAGTGGTGTTAGGCCCTCAGACTTATGGGTTTCCATATGCATTTCAGAATCAGTTTCAGACCAAAAAGGAAGTTGAGATTTCATAGGAATTTTGTTGAATACATGGATCAAACTCAGAGAAAACTGAAAGTGAACAATATTGTCTTGCGATCCATGGAATATGGAATATTATCCCTATGTTCAGATCTTTTAGAATGTTTCTTAGTGAAGATCTCTAGTTTTTATGCACAGATCTTGTATATGTTATTTAAAATTTATTCTTAATTGCTTCATATATATTTTTGGCATTGGTATTTGGCTCCCAAATTTTGAGGAAAAGCATTTAGTTTTTGATCATTAGGTATAATTTTAGCTATAGTTTTTCTTCTTAGACATCCTCCAGCATGTGTAAACCATCCAACTATGAGAAAGTTCCCTTGTATTCCTAGTTTGCTAAGACATTCTTAAAAGTCATGAATGGGTACTAGATTTTGTCAAATGCTTTTTCCGCATGGATTATGATGATCTCATGCTTTTCTTCCTTCATCCTGTTAATATGGCAAACTATGCTGACTGATTTCCAATTGTTAAGTCAACCTTATATTTCTGGGTTAGACCTCACTTTGTCATAGTCTATTATTTCTCTTTACATAATTGCTAATTGTAGCATCACTTGCATCTATGTCTATTATGGTTTAGATATGAGGCATCCCCCCAAGGCTCATGTGTGAGACAATACAAGAACGTTTAGAGATGTGACATGAGGTCAGAAGAGCCTAATCAGTAACCTGATCGATAACATAATGAGTGCATCAATCTACTTGAATGGATTAACTGGGTGGTCATTGTAGGTAGGCAGGGTGTGGCTGGAAGAGGTGGGTCACTAGGGACATGCCCTTGGGGTTTATATTTTGTCCCTAGTGAGCAGGGCTCTCTGCTTCTGATTGCCAGGCCATGTCCTGAGCTGCTCTCCTCTTCCGTACCCTTCTGCAATGATGTTCAACATCACCTCAGGCCCAGAGATATAGAGTCAGCCATCTATGGACCGAGACCCCTGAAACCATAAGCCCCAAATAAACTTTTCCTCCTCTATGTTGCTCTTGTCAGGTCTTTTGGTCTCAGGGATGAAAAGGCTGACTAAATGTCTGTGAGAGATATTGATGATTTTTTTTTTTAAGTCTTCATCTGATTCTGGTATTGGGATGATGTTGGCCTCATATGATGAGCTGGTAATGTTCCCGTCTACTTTGCTCAGTTTGGTTATTACTGCTACTGGTGCAGAGATCCAGAGCACGACAGAAGAGATTTCTGCAGAAGCACAGAGGCAGGAAGGGGGATGTGAATCTTGGCCTGTAGCTGAAGAAGGATGTGGCTAATTCCTGGTGAACCGCCTCTGCTCCATCCACTCCTCAAAGACACTGCTGAGGATCACATGGAATAAAGCGGCTCAAGCACATCACAAGTTCATCTGTAGAGACGACTTCCAGAACTTCTCATTCTGCCATGTTAGCCTCAACACATATCTCTGCCTTTGCAAAATCCACTCCTCTGCTTTTTTTTCTTGTGGATCCAACATAGAGCTCTGAAGGTCTAGTTGAGCTGTGTTCTGACACCTCTCTCCTCCTAAGTTCCTAATATTTTTTCAATCAGACAGACTTCTGCCACCATCCCAGATGAAGCTACACTTAACTTTGACAGTAAAATCAACTCGAAATATGATTGAATCTGAATCTTGGATCCTTACCATTATTCATTAGTAGAAAAATATTAAACACACATCTGTTTATCTGTTTTTCATCTATCTTTTTAAATTACCATGCTTAACAGCTGTTAGGAGCATGCAGTCAGCTCTCCCAATACTATTACACATAATGGGACCCACACAGCATCAAGGGACCAGAATGACTGAACTCATGACAAAAAGATGAAGGGTTCAGGAACACTCATGATTTAGTCCAAGTTCAATAGCCAGGACATGGTAGAGTTGGGGCTTCAATGCAGGTTTTCTGGTTCCAAATCTCATCTTGGTTTCTGGGTGACCTCCTGGTCCTCAGAAACAGGTTGGGGTCTTTGGTGAGGAGGGGGAGAGTTTTCTGCACACATGAATTGCTCACATACCCACAGACAATGGAGTTATCCCTGACTTTTCTAGAGGAAAAGGTGGTAGGCACCTTCTAGGGGCCAAGCCAACATCAAATCAGAGTATCCCCTTGGAGCTGAGTTCACACGACTCTTTCATATTGAGGATCTCAGAACTTCAGAACCCAGAGTCCTGTGGCAGAATCTTTAGAACTCAGAACACCAACATAGACTCTTTAGAACTGGGAACAAAGCTACCAAAGAAAGACTGGGCCAAACGCAGTCAGAGGACGGCAGGGATGACCAAGGCTCAGATGACCAGAGGGAGGGATGCTAACATCTGGGGAGGGACTGCTGCCTGGATTTTGTCCCAAGAAGTACAAAGATGAGTCTCTTTGGGAACTGACCAAGGGGTCAGGCATACCAACCACGTGTGGACTCCAGTGGACTCTGGTGACCCCACTCTTCTTGGATATGCAGCTTTGTGTGGAAGTGCCCCAAGGCAGCCTTCCAGGCTGGCGGTCCCAGAGAGAGAGGGACAGGACATACCTCAGCAGCTCTGATTTGTGTCTGGTCCACACTAATGGGGCAGTCATACCTTTGCCCTTCCTGGTTGAAAGAAAGATGGTGGCTTGGGGATAAGGGAGAGAGGAGGGGCAGACCTTGGACCTTGCCAGAGTTAGGGCTGACATGCTTCTCTGTGATTGTTCTAACTTTGATTCCTTTAGTCCCAATGAGATGATATTAGCGAAATATGCTGTCCTTTTATTTATCACTAAGTATAATGCTGGGGACAACTCAGCCAATACCCTCACCTTCCTGCTCCTGGCTGGGCAGTGGTGGTCTCCATTGCCAGGACAGGATGTAGAAGGGTGCTGTCCACCTGGGGCCATGACAGAGTGGGTCACCCCAGCTTTGAAGCCAAATCTCTAGGTCCTTGGCAGGCTGCTGACCAAGTGGGCAGTGTGGTGACCTGTAATGTCTCCTGGAGATATCCAATCCAGACTCTTTGATCTCATTCTGGAAGTTTCCCCATTGTTCTCTAATAGAAGTGGGAAAAGCGAAGAAGTGTAACTCTTCACCATCTTGGAGGAGAAACTTTACAGATATTACATGACCCTGTTTCTCACGGCAACAGGAGGCTCATTTTCTGGGAAACGCATGTGCAGTTTTGTGTCATGTTTATGAACAAGAGAAAAGATGAGCCGTCTGTTCATGCCATCTGCTTCCCATGGGAGGGAAGACTCATCATGCAGTGGTGTCAGAGGGACCTCTAGCTCACAGGGGGCTTTCTGAAGATGTGCCATCAAAGGGTCCTGCCTTTAGGGAGGTGGAGCCTATGGGGTCTTCCTGGAGAGCTAGGTTTAGAGGTGAGGAGAGAGAAGAGAGAGAGAGGAAGGAAACGGGGTGAGAATAGGAAAGGAAGAGGAGGGGGAGAGAGGGAAAAAGAGGGAGGAAGAGGAGAGGGACTGGGGCAACCAGCTAGCTGGAGCATTTCCTTTGATTTTGCACACCTGTCTATCATGCACAGGGACACCCCCAGCAGCACCGTGGCTCCTGGGCACTCTTCTGGGGACTCTCTTTGCACTGTCTCATTTCATTTCATCGTGGCCTGTGACCCAGATGGCATCACCTTTCTAGAGATGAGAAAACCCAGGTGAAAAAAGTGACCAGAGCAGCCACCAGAATGCTGGGGTCTCAGAATCAGGCTCCTGGCCCAGATGGGTTCCCTGGGATCCATCTGGATCCATGGCTCCAAATTCACCCAACCACTTGGAGACCCCCAGCAGTTCCCACTCCAGAGCTGCCAACCAGGGGTCGGGTGGTTGGGGATCGCCTGGGTGTGTGTTGCTAAGGGCCACCCCAACCATCGATTGAGTTTGGGAAACAGGGATCCATTATCCTTACAGCTTTTTGGCAAATGACACCTGAGACCACTTTGAGTGATCTCAGGGGAGGCCAGGGGAGTGCTTGGGATGCTTTTAGAAAGCAAGGCTGAATTATGGCAAAACTCTGAGAAGAAACTTAAGGCCCGAGAGTAAGAGAGCAGGGACATCTGTGACGGGGTTTCTAAGCGGAACCCCACACAGACACTGCCACTGATACGGAAGGGCGCCCATAACTGCTCATGAAAAAGTGATCTGGAAGCAGTGTTCGCAGCATGAGCCATGCCGTAAATCACAACCTGGGATCTACTGTGGATGGGGAAGCGTCTGGATGTCCATTCAGAGATGTCACCTACATTGCCTTTGGGCCCAGCATGTGACAGAAACGTGGGATGCTGTCCACTGTAAAGTGACAGGGAACAGGGGGATGGTGAAGAAAAGAATATACCCACCAAAAAGGCAAAAGAATTTAAAATGTGAAGCATGGTCTCACCAAACAGATGCACAGACCACCTGGTCTGGGATTTACACACTAGGGATGAGCAGTGGCTGCTTCTAGGTGATGAGATCTGGGGACTGTCTTCATTTTCAAAAAGGGTTTGTACAGGATTTTTAAAATTTTTAAATTTTTTTTTTTTTTGGTACTAAGGATTGAACCCAGTGGCACATAACCACTGAGGTCACATAACCACATGAGGCACATCCCCAGCCCTCTTTATTTAGAAATAGGGTCTCTCTGGGTCTTGCTAAATTGCTGAGGCTGGTTTTGAACTTGGGATCCTCCTGTCTCAGCCTCCCAAGTGGCTGGGATTACAGGTGTGCACTACTGTGCCTAGCTTAAAATTGTAATTATCTTTCACCTGTGCTAATGCACGTATGATTTACAGAAAGGCAAGAGGAGGGCTGAGTTGGTCAACACCCCCCTTTTGTGGCCTCCGTGGGGCACCCTCTAGCCTCCCTATAGGGGAGGGCACCCTGCCAGCTGGAGGACCCAGGCCAGAAGGGGCCCCAAGGCTGTGCTCCCCGGGGCTTGGGTACCACATTCCTGCAGGCTTAAGATTCTCGAGAAACTGCCTGTTCTGAAATCATAGAAACCCAAGCAACAGGAAAACCTTGCAGTCCATCATGAATGAGGAGACGTGTTATTACTAATTTTTAAGCCTCAATAAACCTTGGCTCTTGAGCTATGTGACTTTGGGACTTGATTCAGTTGGGTCCCAGTTGCCTTATTGGTTAAAAAGAAAAAACAATCTTAGGAAAAGGGTGTCTCTGCCCCACTCCCTCCCATCCTATAGAAGCAGTGTGACCCTAAGACCCTGCTCGTCTCCACAAGGTCCAGGCCCCTCATTGTTATGGTGTGAATGTGAGGTGTCCCCCAAAAGCTCACATGTGAGACGATGCAAAAAGTTTCCAGGGAGAAATGATTGGATTGTGAGAGTGTTAACCTAATTGGTGAACTAATTCCTGATGGGATTAACTGAGTGGTAACTAGAAGCAGGTGGGGTGTGGCTGGAGGGAGTGGTTAATTGGGGGCGTGGGGTATATATTTTGTATCTGAGGCTGGAGTCTCTGCTTCTTGATCACCGTGATGTGAGCTGCTTTCCTCTGCCACACACTCCGCCATGATGTTCAGCCTCACCTCAAGCCCCGAGGAGTGGAGCCGGCCTTCTCTGGACTAGGACCTCTGAAACCGTGAGCACTCAAATCAACTTTTCCTCCCCTACAGTTGTGCTGGTCAGATCCTTTAGTCACAGCAGCAAAAAAGCTAAGACACCTCATAACGACCTTAAAAGTCCTTGGCGTCCTCTCCCCACCACTGAGCCTCAGGGCCCTTGAGGCTCTCTCCCCTGAGGATTTAAATATCACTCTTTGGCTGCAAAGATGGAGAACAGGGTAACTGCAACTCAGGTGAGTCGACCCACCATTGTGGATTGCACCTTCTACGTCAGTTAAATGAGATGAAAATACCTACAGAATGGGATTTGGGGGTAAATAAGTGAGATCACGGACCTGGAAGCTCCTGCGATACCTTCCAGACAGTGCCCACTGGCCTTTGCTCAGCAGCTGGAGCTCACTGTTCCCTGGACACTTGCTGTGGTCCAGACCAGGTGCTGGTAGCTTGGGATGCTCTGTCACTGTGGACCTCACAAAGCTCCTGGAGGCTCCTCGGGTTGGTGAGGTGCCTGTGGTCACTCGAATCACAAGAGGCAGAGATACGATTCAGGATCAGGTGGCTTCTGGCCACAGGACAAGCACCCTGCTGGTCAAAACCACTACACCATGTACACAGCCAGCTGCATGCCTGGCCCCCACTGCAGGGACCTGGGCTTTCTGAGTGGTTTTCCTGGAGTAACAGTGAGAGGCATGAGTTCAGCCACACTGCCTGGGCCAGCTGGGTTGTGGTAAAGAAGTGGCAGGGTTGAGGGGAACCTAAGTGTTGTGAGACCCAACCAGCCAGCCTGCTCTGACAGAGGTCGAGCCTACAGCTGTGGGGAGAGCTGCCGCTGCTGTGCCAGCTGTGTGGTTTCAGAAAAATCAATTCACCTTTCAGAGACTTTCCCTGGTCTCACAAAATGAGGAAAAGTACACAGGTCTGTGGGATTGTCTGTGGTCCACAGGAGAGCCTATGAGCTGGAATAGAGTCCTGGTGTCTTGTTACATGTTGCCATAGTTGGTCAAGGCCAGCTGGGGCCAGGTGGGTGCTGACAGCTGGTGGCCAGCCCTCCCTGGTAGCCTCTCTTTCTATTTCTCCTCGCAAAGGCTTCAGATCTGGGGAGGTTGTGAGTGCTGTGTTCCTGGTCCCTGCTGAATGAGACCTGAAATAAGACGCATGCATCAGGGGGGAGGCCACCCCTGCTGGGCTTGGCATGCATGGAGCCCTGACCAGGGCTTGCTTTCCAGGCTGTGCATCAGGACCACCTGGAAGAACCACAGGGAGCTGTCCTGAGGATCCCAGAGGCAGTCTCCCTCAATAAATTCCAAATTAGTACACTTGAAAAAAATCATGGGGGCTTCTACAGTCCAAACCAAATAATTGTGTTAACAGAATCACAGTCGAGTTTTTTATTTTATTTTAATAAAATTGAAAATCGGTCTAGGCAAAGGAACCTGGAAGGAAAAAAAAAAAAAAAAAAAGGACACCAGTAGTTTTTTCCATTGCACCTTTATTGTTTACCTGTTCACTGTTGGGATTTCACATGGTCTTTCCAGAATCACACACTGGTTGGAGAGCACCTCTCCCTGGTTTTATTTCTCACCAGCCTTTGGTCCTAATTTGTGGGACCTCCTGCCAGAACCTGAGGAACTCCTGGGGGGTTGTTTACTTGAACTGGGGAGGGGAAGGGAGGTGTGCAGAGCTGGCCCTCAGTAGAAGGATGGGCTTTTGAGTCCTGACCCCACTGGGACCTCCCCACTTCTGTGTTCTCTCTTTCCCGGCCACCTGGGCCTCACCAAGCTAAGGAAGCAGACAGTTAATGGGTGGAGTCCTGACTCCACTCTAGCCACGTGATCTCATCTTGGGGAGTTCTCCTGATCTCTCTTCTACAACGCAGGGTGGGGGGCTCCCTCTTTCACATGGCTACTATGATGGTTCTGTGATACAAAGTATCACTTGTAATACAAAGTGCCTGGCACACGGTATGGCTCAAGTACACCTTAGCTTGCTTCCTTCTGGAGGAGATGATACCTGATCAATTAGTGTCAGGGCCAGGTGCTCAGGAGCATTTGCTTTATAAAAGAGTCTGGTCCCTTAGCAGAGCCCAAGAAATGACTCTCTAATGGTGGAATTTCAGGAAGGAGGGACAGATGGGAGGCAGAGACCTCCTTGGCATCATTTGAACCCAACCAGGCAGACTACTGCTTTCCCCGCCCACTAGCAGAAAGAATACTGACCCTGGCTTTAAGGCCACATCACTGCAGGCAGGCAGTGGCTCATCACAGGGAATCAGAAGAGTGTAAATGTGTTTCACTCCACTTGTCCCTGCCAGGGAGGAAGTAGCTTTGTGTAGGTGTAAACCAAGAACTTCACAAAACACAGCAATCCGTTAGGGCAATCGCTGAACCCCCTTCCACTGCCCTTAAAAGGTCGCTGTCACAAGGGTGTCCTCGCAGTGGGGAGGGTGTGTGTCATTTACACCTCGCCAGCTTTGAAGAGGACCCAGGTGCCTCCTAGGGCGGGACACATACACCCCAAGCTGCGCCCCCACCCCTGCTCTTCTCATCTCTCAGCCACGGAAATCAAAACCTGATAAACGGATGGTTAACGAGGATGAAATAATAATGCTGCCAGTAAGACGCTGGGCTATTCTGTCCAGCAGTGGATCTGCAATTATAGCCACTCTTCTTCCTCAACCGTAGTCCTTTGAAATTTCTTTACAGCTCATGGATCACTCAGCCGATGTTCATGCATAATTCTCAGTAGAGATAGGGTACATCTATGGCCTGCATGCCCACGATCATTTTATATCTCCAGGATAACAAAAAGCCGCTCAACAGACACTCTTACAACATGCGCCAACAAAGACCATGGTTGGTAGTATGGAAAAAATGTCCTCCTGACAGAAGAGAGAGAGAGAGCAGAGAGAAGGAGGGAAAAGAGAGCAAAGGGAAAAGATTCAACATGAGAGGAGAGGATGAGAATGGATACAGAAAAGAACTTTTGCAGATGAGAGGGCAAAGCCATTAAAAGCGAGGAAGCACTATCAATCCAGACGTGCCTCTCCAAATATTTGGTTCATGCTAAAAAATAGAGCACATTTATTAAAAATATAGATTTATAAACCTTGATATGAACAGATACGCACACCAAGCCAATGAAAAAAAGAAAAATAAGTCATCTCCCTGGTATCAAATAGTTAGACACTTCTGATGCATGGGATTCTGTCAGAGGACCGCCCCTGTGGGTTACTGCACTCAACCGCTCAATGAGATCGGAGGAAACGCTGGTCCAGGGAGACGCGCGGCTGAGCTGCGCCTGCCCCTGCTCATCTTTTCGAACACGGTGTCGTCAGCGATCTGGGATGATGGATTTCTGCAGCCATCTGCTCGCTGCCGGTGCCGAAGGCTGGTCTTCCAAGCCTCCTCCTGGGCCCCCGGCCAAAGACGCTGAGTTCCTTGTGGCGTGAATGAGTTTGGTTGGGTTCATTGTGCTTTAGTGTCTGCTCCTTGCAGCAGGATCGGTTTATTTTGTGACCTTTTATAAAGTTCGAGGGTGCATTTGATGAAGCGGTGTGGGTCGGTCGAGCATCCTGTCCGCACGGCCTCTGGTCACTGACCTGTGCGCACACAGGACTCCTGTCCTGCAGCCATCCCGAGGCCCCCAGGGGCTCTGGGCCATTCACAGGGTGGTGTATATGTATACGAAGATGATGACGATGAGGTTCAGGATGGTCCCAATGATGCCCAGCATTGCCAGGACACTCTCCTCTTTACTCTCTTTTTCTTGGCCTCCTTTGTCTTCGTCATTTCCACTGGTGATTACCATCTTGGTTGCAAATGTCTTTATCTTCCGCGCCAGGCTAACCTGTATGTGGAAAAAGGCAGAACATAGGTTATCATTACCAGCACCCGCCACGCAGCCAAGTGGGATGCAGGGCTGGTGAGCTCAGGCTGCAGCTAGACCCAGGGCGGGGCGACAGATGGCACATGGGCTGAGCCCAGCTTGGAGACCATGCTCTTGGCCACTGAGAGATAGCAGAACATGGCCTATGGACCCGGGGGCGAGTGTGACACTGCTGTGACTCTGTGGAGTTTGTTTCACCCCTTTCCCTCGACAGATGCCCAGCAGTCAAACTAAAACTCAGGAGCGAACCGACGATGGTGAGGTTACACACTCTCACATGTTGTACCACACCCATGGAATGTGCCATCTTGCAAGCTCAGGAAGGGTGCAGAGGTGTCACTATCACCCATTCTGAAATGCTGGCATGATAATGGGCAGGGGCAGGCCAGACCCAGGGGAAGTGATCCGTGGGGCCCAGAGAGGCAGTCAGAGGCCCAAGCACAGCACAGAGAGGCAGCTCCAGGAGAGGCTCTCATGGCCTCTGGTGGGGGATCATGTATTAGTACCGCTGTTCTGGAAAGTGTGCGGGCTCTCTCAAGAAGTGGAGAGATGCATGTTGTACACCTGCTCCCCCAGTTGTCCACCCAAGGGGGGGTCCCTGCTCCTGTACACGTGGAGACACGGGTAGGAATGCTCCTCCTAGACTCCTGTGCCCCAGCAGAGGACTGGGAGCTGCCCAGGTGTGCACTCCGGGGTGAGCAGAAGCCCATGCGGAGGCTTTACCACGAGGGACTATTCCACAGCAGTGAGAGGGACCAGCGGGACGAAGCCCAGACATCAGAGGGCGGAAGCTATCCTGGCAGAGCCTGAGCCAGTTCTCAAAGGCTCAACACAGGCAAAGCCAGAGGGCACTAGTGTCTGGTGGGGACTTCGATTTCCATAAAAATCAAGGGAATGATAAACACAAAACCCAGGAGAGCAGCTTCCTCCAGGCAGGAGCACAGGGGTGCTCTGGGACACCAGTGGCCTTCAAAGACACGGATCATCTGCTTGGCTGGGTGTGGGCACTTTGGTGCTCCTTTTTATCATTGTTTAAACTGCAAGCATGCTTTGGCTTTTCTTTTGTGTGACTGATATATTGTGCAATCACCAAAATTATTTTTTATTTTTCAAGGTAGTTAATGTGGTCATCCAGGCGTGTGGCAGGCAGTTGGAACCTCCTTTTCTACCAATTACAAGTCTAAGCCATGTTAAAAAGCAATTGAAGGGATGGGGTGTGGACACGCCAGGCCACTGGCTGCATTTCCTCTGAATCTGTACAGTCAGGGGGCTTTTCATCCTTTAGGGCTGTGATGGTTAATTTTATGTGACAACTAGACTGGACCACATAGTGCCTAGATATTCTCTCTCTGTGAGGATGCTTCTGGATGAGATTAACACTTGAATGGATGGGCTGGGAAAAGCAGATGGCACTCCCCAGGGTGGGTGGGCCTCACCCAATCAATTGAGGGTCTGAACAGAATAGAAGGTGGCCATTTCTGAGAATAAGAGAATTCCCCCGGCCTGGTTGCTTTTAAGCTGGGACATTGGCTTTTTTCTGTCTTTGGACTTGAACTTTTGAACTTCAATCTGTTTTTCCTGGGTCCTGAGCCTGCAGGCCTTCAGACTGGAAGGATCTGGAAGCAACTACATGATTGGCTCTCCTGGGATTCCTGCAGCTGACTCAGCCTGCAGCTCTGAGGGTTTGCTGCCAAATCATGAGTCAATTGCTTATAACACATGCCTTCATCCAAGCACACAAACACATGTATCCATACACACCCACTTAAACACACACATATATAGCTCCTACTGGTTTTTATGTCTCTGGAGAACCCTGACAGTGCAGGGGTGAAATGACATCTCAGGGAATACTTCCAGGAAGGGATGCAGCGGGAACCTAGGAACGTGGGCGTGTGGCTGAGAAATGAGGCCTCTCTGGCCCCTCCCACTGTGCACACAGACCCTGAGAGGGCTGGGCCAGGCTCTGCACAGGGCTCATGCCTGGAACACCACCCACGTGGACAGACACCTGTATGGACACACGCATGCCATGAAGCCCAGAGGAGCTGCGCAGGCCAATGTGCACATTGGTGAGTGAGTGAATGTCCCTATGGCAAGTGTCCCGTCCTTCACAGCTTGAGTTTGCCAGACAGGCTCTGAGTGGCTTGCTGTTCTTGCAGTTCAGCTAAGAGAAGCCTCTGCTTGGTTCTCTTTTTCTTTTTTTTCTTCCCCTTGAATAATTTTCACCATGCATGATAAGCACACAGAAAAGTGCCCAGACTTGAAGTGTGCAGCTTGATACATCTGTTCAGCGCTGGGATCAACAAACAGAACTGTTTAGCACCTCTGGGGCCCCACCCAGTCCTGTCCTTCCTCTTCTCCTGAAACCATCACACGGCTTCTAACACTATAGGACAGTTTTGCCTGGCTTTGCATTTTATATAAATGGAATTGCATGGTATGTTCTCTTACAAACCTGACTTCTCTCCCTTAATGCTATTTTGTAAGAAAGACTCACCTGCGAGACTGTGGAGCTGCGCACTCATTCTTATGTATAAACAGTCTTTCACTGTATCGATACACTCACCATTCATGCATCCAGTCTATGGCTGAAGGGCATCTAGGATGCTTCAAATTTGGGACTACAGAATAATGCCACTGTATGTGCACATTCTGTGCATGTCTTCTGGTGAACATGTGTATACATTTACCTAAGAGTTTATGTAAAGATTTTTGACATAGTATCCACCCATGCACTCCCCCACCCCAGCTCCACCTCTTGGGTATTACGGGCTGTATTTGCTTAGTCACTCACCCGCCCCTCCTGGATCCATTCAACTTCTTTTTTGGTGCATTTCAAAGTAAACTGCAGATACTGTCACCCTTCCCTTTAAATACTGCAGCATTCACACTTCAACTAGAGTCTAATGTTCAGAGTTCCTTCTGCTTTGATGTAAAATGTAAATATGTGCAATTTTCCATGAGCTTCGTACACCCAGAGGAAGGGCTGGGGCATACAGCACACGTGTCTGACTTTAGTGGATATTGCAAAATGATTCTATCTATCTATCTATCTATCTATCTATCTATCTATCTATCTTTCTTTTTTTCTTTCTTTCTATCTATCTTGAAATCTAACTTTGTGGTACTGGGATGAACGCAAGGCCTTGTACATGCCGGGCAAGTGCTCTACCCCTTAGCTAAATCCCCAGCCTACTAAACAGTTTTTCAATTTAGTGGCACCTGCTTTTAAGATAAGCGTAGGATTGATCACTGCCACTCCACCCCCTTAATTCAGTGACTTGATGATCCAGACTTTGCACAAAGTTATGAAAAGGTGTAAGTACACCAGAAGCCCACTCCCTCTTCTGCCTGGAATGGAGATCTCTCCAAACTCCAGTCACCTCTTTATCAGGGTCTCTTGCCTCTTATCTGCCTTCTTAGAAAGACTGAGTCTTGAGTGGGGGAGCTTTTGTGTCCCCACCTCCTTGCATGGTGCTAGCATGCAGCAGGTTCCTGGGAGGCCGTGCTGAATGAGCAGTAGGTACTATGAGGTCTCTGGCATTTCCCCATCTCTGCAGGGCTGGGAATAGATGGCCAAGGTCAGTCTTAAGAGATGCGATTAGTGCTGCCCTTATAACCAAAGACCCATCATTGCAGTCACTCAAGCACAACAAAGTGCTTGTCACAGAGGCTGCTAGGTTTCAAGGCTTAATTTAGCTTCTTCCCTGAATTAACCCGAGATAACTCTGACTCAGGAGGAAGTGGCAGGGATAATCAGGTCAGCTGTGTTTACATTCTGAGTCCTCTGCAGCAGACCAGAGGCCCAGAAGAGGCCTCCTCCAACTCACAGGAGAGCCGCAGCCCAGAAGCTGGCTTCTAAGTTGCTCAGGTCATCAGCATGGCTTTTAGGTGTGGAGTGGCTGAGGGATGTGGGTAACAATAGACGTGGGGGCAAGGCACAGAGGAGGGACAAGGATGGAGGAGACAGGGTGTCTGGGAGCGCAGCCTGGAGACCAGAATGGAAACAGAGATGGAGGAGAAGATAAGAACAGCATTAAACAAAGACCAAAGGCCAAGAAATGTCTGTCGGAAACCTTGCTCCAAGAGTATAAATTCCTTTATTCACACTCTCACTCAACCATCCCTTCCTGCCAGGGGTTAGGTGGAGGGATGAGTGGAGAATGTCTGCAAAAGGTTTATTTGTTTGTTTTTTGAGTGATGAAAGTGTTCTAAAAGATTTTTTGATGATGGTTACACAACTCTGTGAATATGCTATAATCATACTGTATAAATTTAAATGGGTGAATTTTTTGGTCTGTGCATTACATCTCGATGAAGATGATGATTTTTAAAAGACAGCATTTGCAAAGGTATCTGAACTATAAAGTGCCTAGAAATAAATCTAACAAGAATGTGTAAAGTATAAAGAATATCATAAGATTCTGCTAAAAGATATAAAAGTAGACCTACATAAAAGGGAAGATATACCATCTTCATGGAAGGCAGGATTCAATATCCTAAAAACTTTAGTTCTTCCTGAAGTGATTTATAGATTCATTGTAGTTCCAGTAAAAATTCCTGCAAGATTTTTGACAATATTTGACAAGTAGCTTCTAAAATGTATTATCAAAGTGCAAGGGGATAACAACAGCCAACATATTTACTAAAGAATAAGGTAGGGGGACTTGCTTTGTAAGACAGCAAGAATTATTATACAAGTCTTAGACAAATAGGCTGAATAAAGCAGAACTATACACATACTCTTACATGGACACTGCTGATCAATGAGGCAACATGGGTCCTTTGATTAACAGTACCAGAGTAACTGAGTATCAATATCAAACATAAATGAAGTCAAATCAATATCTCATCAATTCCCAATGGATTGTAGACAACTGCAGAAAGAGGAGACTTAAAAACTTTTAAAGGTAACTGGGCATGGTGGCACAAGCCTGTAATCCCAACACTTTTTGAAGCTGAGACAGGAGAATTGTGGGTTCAAAGCCAGTCTCAGCAACGGTGAGGCCCTAAGCAACTCAGTGAGACCCTGTCTCTACATAAAATACAAAATGGGGCTGGGAATGTGGCTCAGTGGTCAAATGCCCCTGAGTTCAATCTCTAGTGCCCCCCCCC
>PVHX01017747.1:0-39036 GCA_004024805.1 Geosciurus inauris | reverse complement strand
GGGGAGAGGGAGAGAGGGAAGGAGGGGGGGAGGGGGGGGGAAGAGAATGAATAAACCAGGGACAAAATATAATCCCCATGGCATGCCCTCATGCCCTGCCTACAGTTACCACCCAGTCATCCATTCAAACTAATCCCTCAAGTGGATTAATCCACTATTAGGTCACAGCTTACATTGTAGTGGCACCTCCTCCCCCACAGAAAATCTTGTTCTGTTTTTTTTGTTTTTTGTTTTTTGTTTTTGGTACTGGGGATTGAACTCAGGGGCACTCGACTGGTAAGCCACATCCCTAGCCCTATTTTGTGTTTTATGTAGAGACAGGGTCTCACTGAGTTGCTTAGCACCTTGCTGTTGCTGAGGCTGGCTTTGAACTCGCGATTCTCCTGTCTCAGCCTCCCTAAGTGCTGGGATTACAGGCGTGTGCCACCGCACCCGCCCCCCACAGAAAATCTTAATTAAGCTTCTCCAGAAATCAGCACCATAAATGATCTTAGGACTATCAGCAAAAGAATCTCTACAAAAGAGTTCAATGTAGTTAAACTTCCTATTTCCTGTTGCTCTCTTACTTGGCCACCAGCCTGGAAGAGATCAGCACTCCAGGTGCTGAATGCCCCTTTACTAGTTTTTCACAAACATTTATGGACTATCTAGTTATAGTAACAATATAATATTTTATAAAAGTGTGTTTGCAAATGCAAAGTGTAACAAGAAGGACCGATCCTTTAATAAGGCCTCTGGCCTTGGGCCTGAGCTTCACAGATGTTCACATTTCAGAGATAAGAGATGTTACTAATTGGGCTCCATGGTAACAGCTGTCAGGGGGAGGAAAGGAAGTGGAGAAGCAGCTCTCCCCTTCTCAGGTGCTGTCCTTGAAGTGTTAACTTGCCCAGAACAGTAAAAGAAAAAAGCTGCTTCTGTATGAACTTCTGCGGACTGTGAACTTCTGAGCCTCTCCCCTTACACACTGGGTATAAAGTTCTGAAACTGCCTGAGCTCGGGGTTCAGGGGAATTAATTGATTACAGCAAAAGCTGTCACCCTCTGAACCGACTGCAGTCAAATAAACCTGCTTCTTGTTTCCTATCTGGTGTCTTACCTCATCTGTCCCTACAACATAATCTAATCGTTTCACCTCTGAACATTCCAGCACTACCACATGAGATTTTGGGGGTACATTTCCTTCAAACCATAAAACTTCCTTTACCATGGTCACCTTAGATTGCCCTACTTATTTATCTCATAAATACCCTTAAAACTTATCCTCAGTGAGGTGAATTTGAGATCAGATCTTCTATCCACATATTTGGGCTGCCACATGGATAATCCCTTATCTCTTCTGCAAAACTCATTGTTTCAGTGACTGACTGGCCTACTATGCAACTGGCAAAATGATCCTGATTTGGTAACAATATTACTGAATGAACACAAAAGAAATACTGCTTCTTCCACGAAAAGTGCAACACTGGACTGAATTTCTACTTCAAGATTCTGTCTAGGACAGAAGCAATCCAGTAGTTTGGCTCATTCAGCAGGTCTCTAAAGAAAAGAGATGCAGCTGATGTGAAGACTTTTTTTTTTTTTTTCTTGGTACCAGAGATTGAACTCAGGGGTACTCAACCACTGAGCCACATCCTCAGCCCTATTTTGTGTTTTATGTATAGACAAGGTCTCACTGAGTTGCTTAGTGCCTCACTGTTGCTAAGGCTGGCTTTGAACTCGCAATTCTCCTGTCTCAGCCTCCCAAAGTGCTGGGATTACAGGCGTGCACCACCGTGCCTGACTTGAAGACATTTTTTATTAAGAACAGTTTCTGAACAGACACTTCTCAGAAGAAGAAATACAATTGATCAACAAATATATGAAAAAATGTTCAACATCTCTTAATTAGAGAAATGCAAATCAAAACTCACGCCAGTCGGAATGATAGTTATCAAGAATACAAGCAATAATAAGTGTTGGCGAGGATGTGGAGGGAAAGGCACACTCATTCATTGCTGGTGGGAGTGCAAATTGGTGCAACCAATCTGGAAAGCAGTATGAAGATTTCTTAGAAAACTTGGAATGGAACCGCCATTTGACCCAGCTATCCCACTCCTTGGTCTGTACCGTAAAGACTTAAAAACAGCATACTACAGTGCTTAAAAACAGCATACTACAGCCACTTCAATGTTTATAGCAGCATAATTCACAATAGCTAAACTGTGGAACTAACCTAGATGCCCTTCAATAGATTAATAAACAAATAAATTGTGGTATATATATACAACAGAATATTACTCAGCATTAAAAGAGAATAAAATCATGGCATTTACAGGTAAATGGATGGAGCTGGAAAATATCATGCTAAGTGAAGTAAGCCAATCCGAAAAAACCAAAGGTCAAATGTTTTCTGATTAGTGGATGTTGATCCATATGGGGGTGGGGGATGGGGAGCATGGGAGAAATGGAGGAACTTTGGATAGGGCAAAGGGGAGGGAAGGGAAGGGAGGGGGCAGGGGGGTAGAAAAGATGGTGGAATGAGATGGATATCATTACCCTAGGTACATGTATGAAGACATGAATGGTGTGACTCTACCTTGTGTACAACTAAAGAAATGAAAAATTGTATTCCATATGTGTACTTTGAATTGAAATGCATTCTGCTGTTTAAAAATATAAAGTAAAAAATAAAAAAAGAACATTTTCTCTAAGCTTATGAAACTGTAATTTGTTCACTAGTTACTCGTCAGATATTGATCTTGGGCCTATTGAGATGCATGACACTGTGCCAAGTTCTGGGACAGCAATAATGAGCAAATTGAGTCATCACCCTGCTCTCTTTTTTGTGGGCGGGGGATGGTGCTGGGGATTGAACCCAGAGAGGCTTAACCACTGAGCCACATCCCCAGCCCTATTTTGTGTTTTATTTAGAGACAGGGTCTCACTGAGTTGCTTAGTGCCTCACTGTTGCTGAGGCTGGCTTTGAACTCGTGATAACATTCTTTTATTTTTATGTGCATTTATTTTATGCTGAATTTATTCCCGTGCCATAAGTTTTTGTTTATTTAGTTTCTTCTGGGATATCTTTTTCTTCTGTGCAGCCTCCTCTTCTGCTTTAGGAACAGTTTGTTTTCTTTCAGTGAGGATCATCTCAATGTGGCAGGGGGAGCTCAGGTATGGGTTTATCCGACCACAAACTATAAGTGCAGTGATGCATCTTGGGTGTTCGTTCACTTGGATATGTTCAATGACCAGAGAATCTACATCTAATTTTTAAGTATGTGCAGCAAAAATTCAGCACTCTTTTTGGGCCACCATCCCTGTGCCCAGCCCCACTGTTTGGCTGGGGCAAACCTCTCAACTCTACCATTGTAACACCAGAATGGCACACATTGCTCCTTTAAAGTGACATCTTTCACGTAGTTGGTGGCATGCACACTTTTGATGACCTGCACAGTTTCGCAGTTGTTCTTAAAGTGAACACGAAGATTTGAATCTCTTGATTTGCATGATTTTGGGTCAAGAGAGCAGCAGACCATTTTCCCAGATCACCTCAGGCCACTTACAAGAAGAGCAAGCCCCAGATCTTTTTATATTTTATTTAGAGACAGAGTCTCACTGAGTAGCTTAAGGCCTCACTAAATTGCTGAGCCTGGCTTTGAACTTGAGATCCTCCTGCCTCAGCTTCCCAAGCTGCTGGGATAACAGGTGTGCACCACTGCTCCTGGCAAACACACATCCTTTTATTTATTATTTCACAGAATCGGGGATTGAATCCAGGGTCTCACACATGCTAGGCAAGCACTCTACCACTGAGCTATGCTCCCATCCCTGATCAAGTCTTAAAAGAGAAAAACAGTACATCATACAGTGTTCAAGTTAATATCTGAATACTGGCAACTGGATGTTTTATAAGTGTGGATTTGACCAGCTGTTTCTCCATTGTTAACCATGTCTTTATGTTCTTTGCTTATTTATCCACTGAGGTATTTTTTTACCAACTTATGCTTCTACTTTGTTTCATAGAGAAATTCAGCTGAGCCAGGTGTGGAGGCCCACACCTGTAATTCCAACTATTTGGGAGACTGATGCAGGAGAATCACAAATTTGAGCCAGCCTGGGCAATTTAGTGAATCTTTATCTCAAATTAAAATAAAAAGGGGTAAGGACTTAGCTACCTTGTAAAGAAGAAAAAGACGAAGAAGAAGGAGGGGGGGATAGGGAGAAGGAGGAGGAGAGGGGGAGGGGAAGGGGGTGAAGGGGAGCAGGAGAAATTAAGTAGGAATATTGAGGTTTTAGCATTTTTAATCACTTTTATGACCTTTATATAATAAAAGTATTATTTATTTTTGGTGGTGGTGTTGATTCTTTGTTTTTCTGCTACTGGAAATTGAAGCCAGATGTGTTTTAACACTAAGCTACATCCCCATCCCTTTTTATTTTGAGACAGGGTCTCGCTAAATTACTGAGGCTGGCCTCAAACTTGTGATCCTCCCATCTCAACCCTCCTAGTCAGTGGGATCATAGGCATGCACCACTGTACCTGGTGCATTATGCTTCTTTATCACAAATAATTCATGACAGAGGAGGAAAGTTTGGGGAGATATTGATCAATGGATGTAAAGTTATAGTTAGGAGTAAAAAGTTCTAATGTATTATTGCACATTAGGATGACTATAGATAATGATAATACATTGCATATTTTTAAAAGCTAGGAGAAAGGATTTTGAATGTTTTTATTATAGAAGAAATGATAAATGTTTGAAGAGATAAATATGTTTAACGTAAATTATATATTTTGCAATATATGCAGGAGCCAAAGCATCGCATGGTACCCTTTAAGTACGTACAATTTTTATGTTTTCATTCATTATCTAAAAATTTATCTATTCATTTATTTTTGCAGTACTAAGGATTAAACCCAGGGGTGGTTTACTTCTGAACTACATGCCCAGCCCTTTTACTTTTTAAGACAGAGTCTCACTAAGTGCCCAACTGGCCTAGAACTTGTGATCCTCCTGTTTCAGCCCCCCAAGTCTGCGATTATAGGTTATGCACCATTGTACCTGGCAAAAAAAAAAATTTAATTAAATAAAAAACTCTTGGTGTTTGAAGTGCAACTCAGCAGTATAGTGCAAGCTTAGCACGCATAAGGCCTGCACTCAATCCCTAGCACAAAGGAGATAAAAAAACACCTCTCATGACAGATCAATTAGCTGAAATATTTATTAAGTGCCTACCTTGTGCCATTGTTGTAAATGTTACAGAGTTTTGTGGTGCATACCTATACTCAAAGAAATTAGATTCTAGAAGGGAGACAATATAAATGAAAATAAACATGTAAGCTAATTTTAGATTTTAATAACAGTTATGAAGAAACCACAATAAAACAATAGACAAAATGGGAAAATGATTTGACTCCAATTATGAGGAAAATGATTTCTAAGATAAAATTTGAACTGAGAATTCAAATGAAGCAGCCATGTCAAACTCTGGGAAGTTTTTTAACTTCCCAGATGTTAAAAATTTTAATTTTATTTTTTCTTTTTGTATGGGGGACTGATGTGGCCCTTAATCACTGAGCCACATCTCTAGCGCTTTTCATTTTTTTATTTTGAGACTGGCCTCGAACTTGTGATCCTCCTGCCTCAGCCTCCTGAACTGCTACAATTACAGGCATGTGCCACCATGCCCAGCCCTGGGAACAGCTTTTTAAATAGAAGGAAAAGAAAGTGCCAGAATGCAGGGTCTATCACCGTGGTATGTTTAATAAACCTGAAGTCCACTGTGGCTGAACTGTAGGGATCAGTGGGGAGAGCAGAGTGGGATGAAGTTGGAGAGGTATGCAGGAGCCAGATCATGAAGCATTTCTGAAAGTTATGGAAAAGCCATTAGATTTCATTCTAGTAACCACAGGAAGCCCTGGGAACGTTTTCAGCAGTGGAGAGGGGATGTGGCACAGTCTAATTCATGCTTTTGAAGATCTGATTGCTGTATAAAAACGGACCACAAGGGGCTGGGGCTATAGCTTAGTGGTAGAGCGCTCGCCTAGCATGCGTGAGGCACTGGGTTCAAACCTCAGCACCACATATAAATAATAAATGAATAAAAAAATCCATCAACAACTAAAAAAAAAAAAAAACAGACCACAATGTCATGCAGTGAAAGCAGGGAAGTGAATTAGATGGCTGTAAGGATCCAGGCAAGAGGGAAGATGATTACTAGGAACAGAATTGTAGAAATGGCTGGGTGCAGTGGTGTGCACCTATAATCCCAGCCACTTGGGAGGCTGAGACAAGAGGATCATGAGTTTAAAGCCAACTTCAGTAACTTAGTGAGGCCTTAAGCAATTCAGTAAGACCCTGTCTCTAAATAAAATATAAAAAAGGAGGGGCTGGGATTGTAGCTCAGCGGTAGAGCGCTTGCCTTGCATGCGTGAGGACCTGGGTTCGATCCTCAGCACCGCATACAAAGCAATAAAATAAAGACATTGTGTCCATCTACAAGTAAAAAAATATTTAAAAAAATATATATATAAAAAAGGAGCTGGGGGTGTGGCTCAGGGGTTAAACACCCCTGGGTTCATTCCCCAGTAAAACATCTCTCTCGCAAAAAAAAAAAAAAAAAAAAAAATTGTAGAAATGGTGGTCATGGAAAATGAAAAAAAAATCAAATATTTTTTGATGACTTGCTGAAGAATCCATCAGAATTTAGAAATTCTAGCTCTGTACATCTGAGGAGAGCGCCTAAAATGAAACATTATTGTAACAAGCACCCCAAGTGGTTCTGATGGAGATACACAAACAGTATACTGAGAAAATACATTTGTAAGAGATAGGGAATACACTTGGCATTACTTATTAATGAATAAGAATGAAGGATTTGCAAAAACATTATTACCTATGTTTGAGAAACTGACGGATCTTTCAGGAAAATGATCCCAAATTTGGGAGAAAATTAGTAAAAAATTACCGCGGCAAAAATAAATATCATGGGCTGGGATTGTAGCTCAGTGGTAGAGCGCTTGCCTTGTATATGTGAGGCACTGGGTTCGATCCTCAGCACCACATAAAAATAAATAAATAACATAAAGATATTGTGTCCATCTACAGCTAAAAAAATATTTAAAAAAAAATAAATATCACTTTATGATCAAAATCTAGTCTCATTTTGACATTTCACTCTCTCCCTTCCACTCACTTTTTTAAAAAAAATATTGTACTTGTAGATGGACACAATACCTTTTTTAAATTTATATATTTTTCTGTGGTGCCAAGGATGGAACCCAGTGCCTGCCGCATCCATATGAGGCAAGTGTTCCACCATTCACACGTATTTTTGATATTTTTCCCACGTGGACCTCCACGTCTTTTCTGTCAACTCTACTTGACCTGGGGTCTCCATGGCTGGCATTTGTATTATAACTCAACATCCAGTTCTCTTCTCTGTGAGAAGACTGCATTTCCCTATTACCTTGACTCATTCGTGGCCACGAGATTCGCTTTGGCAACTGAGATGTGGGCAGAAATGACCTGTTTAACTGTGTTAGTCAACTTTTCATTGCTGTGACCAAAACACCTGTCAAGGACAACTTAGAGAAGAAGTTTATTTTGGCTCATAGTCTCAGAGGTTCAGTCCCTTGTTTACCAATTTCAGAATCCTGGGCCCTAGGTGAGTAGTGGAAGGGCATGGCAGTGGGAAACCGCTCCTTTCATGGAGGCCAGGAAGGGGAGAGGAATGAAATCTTCCAGGCTGCCCCCAGTGACCTACCTCCTTTAGCCACCCCACCACCACCACCTACAGTTACCACCCAGTTAGTCCATTCACACTAGAATGGACTGATTCTCACAATCCAATCATTTTACCTCTGAATATTCCTGAATTAAGATAGGAGCTTTTGGGGGACATCTCATATCCAAACCTAATAGTAAATCTCCAGTGTGCTGTAGTGAGGGGTGACTAAGAAAACACATTGTAATATATGAATACCAAAACGTGAAAGCAGCCTGGAACTCTGAAGCAAGAGAAAGGCTGCCTTAGAGAATGAATAGTCAGAACTCACTAAGTAGACTTTGGCAAAATGTGAGATTTGAGGGTTGTTATGTCTTGGAAATGAGGTGTCTCTCACAAGCTCCTGTAAATGTAGGTATGTTCAGAGGTGAAATGATTAGATCACGAGAGCTATAACCTAATGAGTCCTTCCTAGTTTGAATGGATTAACTGCATAGTAACTGTGGGGCATGGCTGGAGATCAATCACTGGGGACATGCCCTGGACAGGGGCACCTTCCCTGCAGCCCTTCCCTTTACTCTCTGCTTCCTTGCCAACATAAACAGAGTAGTACTCCTCCATCACACCTTTCCACCATGATGTTATGCTTTACCTTGGGTCTAGAGCAATAGAGTCAATCTACCTTGGACTGAACCTCTGAAATTATGAACCAAAATAAATTTTTCCTACTTCAAGTTATTATTTTGGGGGTGTGGGGGGTTACTGGGGATTGAACTCAGGGCACTTGACAACTGAGCCACATCCCTAGCCCTATGTTGTATTTTATTTAGAGACAGGGTCTCACCTAGTTGCTTAGTGCCTCACATTTGCTGGGGCTGGCTTTGAACTCACTATCCTCTTGCCTCAGCCTCCTGAGCCACTGGGATTACAGGCATGCACCTTGGCACTTGGCACCCTGTAAGTTATTCTTGTTGGTTATTTTGGTCACAACAATTAAAACCTAAGTAACATAGGTGTCATTTGTAATCACCTACCTTCAATACCTTTCCCTGTGATTCACCTTCATCGGGCTTTGTATAAGGCTACTTTGGAGCAATAATTAGTTTGTGACCCATGTATGGTCTCTGAAATCTGTAGGATTAAAATATCAGATGATTTTCTAGCAATAATATTTTGCTTTCTTTTAAGTAGTAAATATTTCTTTTAATAGTTTGTTTCTTTACTAAGAAACAAATATTTCTTAGCATTATCTCAGACACAGGTGTTCCTCTGTAATGTTTTTGTCAATAAAGTTAATCTGCCCAGTTTAATGGCACACACATGTAATATCAGTGACTCAGGAGGCTTTGGCAGGAGGGTCACAAGTTTGAGGTCAGCCTGGACAATTGAGCAAGACCCTGTCTGAAAAAAAAAAAAAAGCGGGGGGGGGAGTGGGAGTGGATGCCAACTGGGTTCTATTCCCAATACCAGCAAGAAAAGAAAGAAAGAAAAAAAAGATAATCTAAGTGACGTAAGTTAAGTATTCTAAAGTGATCCTGGGTTCTGTACCTTTTAGGATGTCAGCCAAAAGTTATCAGAGGTTATATGAATAACACCTCTATTCTGGCCTGTAGTTCTCAAAATCTAAAAAGCTCCCATATACCACGAAACAAATGTAACATGACAACTAGAGCCACTTAAAGCTTAGTATTTATTTAGCAGGTAATGTGATATTTGAATCTCTATTATTATTATTATTAGTAGTAGTAGTAGTAGTAGTAGTATTTGTGTGTGTATGCGCATGTTGCTTAGAACACAGCCCAAGGTCTCATGCATGCTAGGCAAGTGCTCTATCACAAAGCTCCATTACCGGCCCTTCTATCTTACCTTTTAAATTTCAATGAAGCCTGTGGCTAGCGGAACCAATAGTAACTCCATGGTGCTCTGCATCACCTTAGCCAAATCTGGGTTTCTAAGCCTTGGCATTATTGGTTTTGGGGCAGGATAATTCTTTGTGGTAAGAGGCTAACCTGTAAACTATAGACTGTTGAGCAACATCTCTGGGTAACAAGATCTCTGCCCCAGTTATGACAACCAAACATGTCTCTAGACATTGCCAATGTCTACCGGGACATAAAATTACCTATAGTTGAGAACTACTGGCATAAATGAATGTACATTCTTATGATCAATGTTGCTGACAAGTTAAAAAGCCTATGTCTGTAATCACAGGGGCTCGGGAGGCTGAGATAGATGGCCAGTTCAAAGCCAGCCTCAGCAAAAGCAAGGTGCTAAGCAACTCAGTGAGACCCTGTCTCTCAATAAAATACAAAATAGGGCTGGGGATGTGGCTCAGTGGTCAAGTGCCCCTCAGCTAAATCCCTGGTACCAAAAACAAAAACCAAACAAACAAAAAAGCCTATGAAGGCTGGGGGTGAAGCTCAATGGAGAGCACTCACCTAGTGTCCACGAGGCCCTAGGTTTAATCCCCAGCACAGAAAAAGAAAAAGAAAAAAAAAAAAAAAAAGGAGGAGGAAGTGGAGGAGATAGAGAAGAAAAATGCACTTTAGATTTGTCTAAAAAAATTACCAAGATCAATACTTAAGCATAGACACACAGTAGATATTTTAATGAAAACAATGGTCCTGCCATTCTTTATTTCTCATAATAATACAATTTTCAAAAGAAAAAGAATTGTACATTTTACATTGTGACCATTATACAAATGTTTTTTACAGTTGAGTAATAAAAGAATGAATTTCTTAGTACTTTTTAAAATACCCTTGGTGTTTGAGAATACAAATTAATATAATATAATATAATATAATATGATATAATAAACATTCAAAAACTGGAGTAAGCTCACTTTATAATGGAAGACACTTAGCACCCAGTAACAATAACTAAACAACATCATTGGAGACAGAATCTTTTAGAAGATTCGATCTGGAGCTCTGTCTTTACCATATATGTACAATTAATCCAGGTGTTCCACCTACATTTTAGAAATCTAAGTGAAAATACATATGAAAGAGAAATCCCCATAGGCTTTTTTTTTTTTTTTTTTCATACCAGGGATTGAACTCAGGGGCACTGGACCACTGAGCCACATCCCCAGCCCTATTTTGTGTTTTATGTAGAGACAGGGTCTCACTGAGTTGCTTAGTGCCTCGCCATTGCTGAGGCTGGCTTTGAACTCATGATTCTCCTGTCTCAGCCTCCCAAAGTACAGGGATTACAGACGTGCACCACCACGCATGGCTCCCATAGGCTTTTGTAGGGTTAGAATTTAGCTCTGGAAGAATAACATGTGAGTTAGTTTTTCCCTTATACAGCTTTGAAAAAGCTGTTGCCTGAGGCACTTAAAAAAAGCAAATGAATCATTGTTGGTAGTCAACAACTTCAAATATTGGTTATTTTAAAAACAATGAATCGTGCCCTCCTTTTACAAAAGGCTAAAGGCACAGTGAAACAATGAATATTTGCATTTCAAAATTCACAACTCAAAATAATTCAGAACACAGACTAATGCAGGTGGCCAGCACCTAATCTGTCCTGTAGGTGGCAAGAGAATCACAAGAGGAATTCCAGGACAGGATTCAGAATTGCACTGAGGTTAACAGTGGGAGAGGACTTAAAGCTTTGCTTAAAAGACAGATTTTTACAGTTTATGTGTTTTAAAATAAAGTTTCATAGATATAAATATACCTTTTCTACTGCTCTGAATTAACAAAGTTATTGCCTGGATATTAGGTACTAATGCTCAGAAATATGTTCTACTTTTCAAGGGCTAGATTTTCAGTCCAATTATTATTTCTAAACAATTCCTTTCTTCTTGCTCTTGTTGCCCAACAGGTTTTGCTTTATTGTATGATACATCCAAATTAGAGGAAGAAAAGTTGTGAAATTAAAAATCAGTTGTTACTTGCTAGCAACTGTGAAAGAAAGTTTGAAATCTTTATCTAAAATGCAGGATATGGCTGGGGGTGCAGCTCAGTGGCAGAGCCACTGACCAGTGAGGCCCTGGGTTTGACCCCTACACCACCAAAAAAATACAAAGTAAAATGAGAACAGGAGGTCCTATAGACTTCGTTTGGCTTTACATTTTCCCAATTACCTTGTACTGGTTGGAAAAACAGTAGCAAGACTTTTAGTGAGTTAGGAGTAACTTGCTATAGAAAATTTGGGGCACTATGATTATGACTGTTTATGTTCTAAGGAGAAAAGTAAGTTTATAAGTAATTACAATTGAAAAGCTAACTCCAAGTCAAATAACATTTCATCCTCATGAGTTGAAACCACTACTCTTTATTGCGTTTTTGCTTCCTTTCAAGATTGGAAATTAATCTACATTATAGAAGTGTCACAGGGCTGGGGCTATGGCGCAGTGGTAGCGTGCTCGCCTAGCATGCGTGAGGCACTGGGTTCGATCCTCAGCACCACATAAAAATAAAATAAAGATATTCTGTCTGCCTACAACTAAAAAATAAATATTTTTTTAAAAAAAGAAGTGTCACTAAGATCCAGATATAAAAAACAGAGCCATTGAATTAAAAGTGGTAGCAAAAGTTAAATACATTGTTACTTGAAGAGCCAAGAGTAAATTGGAGATAGAAGGGAGAAAGTAAAATATATTATACCAATGTTCTAAAAATGTTGACATAGTACAACTTTTTAAGGGGGAAAATGGGGAGAATAAATAAAAATTTTTTGTTGTGGCTATGATATTGGTTATGATTGTATTAGTATTGTTATTCTGACACAGTTGCATGTAAAAGATAACTAAAGAAAGTGGGTAATCATGGGCATTCTGTCATGCCTTGTGTCCTTGAAAACCAAGATTTTTAGTACAGAAGTACAGGATATTCTTGGAATAGAAAAGTTAGGTAAAAACCCTGTACTACCAAATTTTATTTGAAGTAGCAAAAGAAACTAATCAGGTGTTTTATCTTTAAAAACAGATAATTCCTAGCTCTTTCCTTGAAACAATGACCAATCTAGTAGCAAGTAGCATCCTTAGAGTCCAGAATATGGTTTGAAATACCATTTCTCACAGTAAGAAACCAGATCCTTACAGAAATGACGATCTGAAGCCTGGGACAGGAAACATACAAGTTCACCCTGAAGTATCTTGTCATGTGAGATAACAAGGAATCCATTAAAATGTCAAAAGTTCTCAGAACTGTCTTGACAAGGCTCTTAATGGTCAAAGATTAAACAACTGGAGCTTCTATACAGTAACGTTTGTAATGCATTGAAGCCCATCGAATATGTTTAAATATATTACTCCATAATGGTTTTTCAAAAAGTGATTACTGGAAGATAATGAACACATTTATAATCTCAAAAATTGGTACATAAAGGGGCGGGGGGGGGGGGAGCCAGGTATGTGGTGCGTGCCTGTAATCCCAGCTACTTGGGAGTTTGAGGCAGGAGGATTGCAAGCTTGAGGCCAGCCTGGGCAATTTAATGAAACCTTGACTTGAAATCAGATCTAAAAATAGGGATGGGGATAATAGCTCAGTGGTAGAGCACTTGAATAGCATACTTGAGGCCTTGGGTTCAATCCCCAGTCTGCAACATATATGAATAAGTAAAGGGGGGGAAGCAGAGATTTATTTTCCCCTTCCCATTTGAATTTTGTCAGGGGTTAACCAAATAGCAGATGTGGGCAATTTATCTTCATCAAAATGTTGTAACTAATAATAACTAATAACAGAAATAAGAGAAAAATCTCAACCCACAATGAATTAATGGATCCAGGCACTGAGTACCAATTTCAGCTATCATCACAGCAAGAAAGCCAGACATTACAGGCCCTCTGATGAAAGAATACACCATGACCCAAAGTCTTGCAAAAGGATCAGACTTGAGTCTAATCAAACATCTAAGCCGGACATGGTGGCTCAAGCCTGTAATCCCAGCCCTTAGGGAGGCTGAGACAGGAGAATCACGAGTTCAAAGCCAGCCTCAGCAACGGCGAGGCACTAAGCAACTCAATAAGACCCTGTCTCTACATAAAACACAAAATAGGGCTGGGAATGTGACTCAGTGGTCGAGTGCCCCTGAGTTCAATCCCCAGTACCAAAAAAAAAAAAAACCCCAAAAATCTGGATCTATGTGCCAGTATTCAGAGGCATCTATTGAATTGTGTCATGGGTATTCAATCAGTAAAATACAAATCGTGGGAATTTCTCTGAGTCAAGTTCTTCAACAGGGAAATTTTTAGGGGGAAAAAAAGATAAAAGGAAGGAAGGAGGAACCTACAGATTAAAGAGAGGTATGAAACATATATATTGGTTTTGTTTTTTGTTTGTTTACAGTGCTGGGAATTGAACTCAGGGCCTCTAGCATGCTAGGCAAGTGTTCAACTGCTGAACTATAGTTCGGTTCCTGTGAAATATAAATCGAACGAAATAATTTTAAATGAATAAGATTAAAAGATAGAGATATGCACTAGGTGATTAAATTATTTAAAATGCAGCAAAGTGATTATTGCAGAAACTGATGGCTGCTTTTATGGGGTTGTAATTGTGACACAAGAGGACAAATGGGTTGACTGGCAAAGTTCTAAAAGAATGTTTCTTACAGTACTGCATTAACTATAAATTTTGTGTCTAGTTTTCAGCACTTGTATTTTATTTTATAATTTTAAAAGGTTAAAATTAAAAATAAAGCCCTTAGGGTTTCTATTAAAAATGATGAATGTGAATCCTTCTACTGTAAATATCAACTGATGATTCTGAAAAAATTATCTATATTATAGAATGTTCTGAATAATAAGCAACAAATATTTTTAAAACATAATAATAAATTCACATGTGTTCAGTTATAAAAAGTCAAGGAATTAAATATACATTTCTAACACAAACTTTATTGTTATACTATTATGTAATATCTGTTATATATTATATGTTAAATGGACTGTTGACTTCAAAATTTCCTTTCTTACTCCCATACAAGATTATTCATGTTATTTTATTTGAGATTAGAAAAATCATTGCAACAAATTTCATGCTTCTTGAATGTCCACACTTTGTTCCACTCTTCATCCTTTTACATAGAATGAAGATCAGTTGCCTTGCCTAACTATAAATGTAGCATTCCAAATGGTGTCATCCGGTTCACAAATAGAGATCCGCCACCTACATACTCAGCCTAATTAATGACAGAGACTATTTCTTGTTGTTGAATGTCTGAGAGACTCAAGAATGCAAAACAGACTTAAACCATCAAAATGAAAGCAGTTTTTGAATGCAATATAACAATAAGTAATGGACAAACAAATAACTGGGTTATACATTTTTCTCCATCAAACCTTGACAACTTCCCTCCAATTGTTCAAGCAGCATCTTAAATGTTGCAATTGAATGGTCCCATTCCCCTTCGTCTTAGTAAAATTATGTGGTATTTGAGTGATTCACATATTCAAGAAGTGACCGGTCTAAGACTCTTCGGATAAGAGCTTCCTCAATTATATTAAAATCCTACAATAAAGAAAAATAATTAGAAATATGCACAATCAACAGTGTATCAGAAATTGGAGGATGTTGCAGTAGTGCATGCCTGTAATCTCAGCAGTTCGGGAGGCTGAAGCAGGAGGATCACAAGTTCAAAGACAGCCTCAGCAACGTAGGGAGACCTTGCCTCTAAATAAAATACAAAAAGGATTGGGATGTGGCTTAGTGGTTAAGCATCCCTGGGTTCAATCCTGGCACCAAAAAAAGGAATTGGACAATGTCGGTCAATGCAAAGCCCTCATTTTCAGGAAATTAAAACCCTGAGTTATGTGACTTGTTCAAGGTTCCACAAAGCCTGTCACTGAGCCCAGGACTTTAGCTTTAGAGCTAGCACATTTTCTCTTTCCTTTACTGGGCTAGCAATTAACTAGTTCCTGTTGATAAAATAGTTCCTGTTAATAAAGTAGTCTTGATTTGGATTTCAAGATTTATCTGACCTAATTAATAGTTTTTATAGATAATATTAAAAATTCTGGGCAGACTTCTATATTTCACATAACATATAACACATAAATGGAGTAAGTTAAGACATCCCTTAAGGGGCTAGGGACAGAGCTTAATCATAGAACACCTGCCTAGCATGTGCAAGACCCTGTGTTCTATCCCCTTAAGGAGAAAAATAAACACACACACACACACACACACACACGTAGATATATCTCCTCCTAGGATTCACAATGCCATCAATACTTCTAAATGTCTATTTGCTAAAAAAAAAAAAACAAAGCCAAAAACTTCTCTTCTTGCCTCTCTGTGAGTGAAATGGAATTCAAAACTTGATGTCAGCACATTCTGTTAGTAAAATAGAAAGTACTATGAGCCCTATACTCTGCTTTTCTACAACAACCAACCAACAGAAAGTGAAATCTACTGGAAGACCACTTTAAAACATAGAAGCAAAATCCAATAGAAAGCCATAAAGCACAGTGGAGCACAAGTTTGATCTCAATACTGGCTTACTCTTAGGCAATTTACTTAGCCTTTGAGCTTCAGATATTTCACAGTTAATTGAGAATAAAAATACAATATTCACCTTAAAAAAGTTTCTGGAAGCAATAAAATAATATGCATAAAGTGCATATATGTTTTATATGGTAGCTTAAAAAACAGAAATCAAAATAACATTAATTCAAGTTCACTTACATACCCATGAATATGGCTTTGAGTGGCTAGAAAGTATTTTCAAGGTGACCAGTCATACTTTCTCTAAAGATCTTGAGAAGGATGGACTGAACATGACTGGCAAGAAAGGCATTCAACCAACCTGGCTTTTAGAACATCTTAGAGAGCTTTGATAAAGAGGAACATTTGTGTGTTACCGACAAGAACACATGGATCAGAACCAGGCTATGCTGAGGCCTTGAGTACCGTATGGAGCTAGTAAAGACTATTAGAAAAATGGAACAGAGAATATATAGCCTCTGTCATGTACCTTGTTCAATTCTTCAAGTGGTCCTAATAATCCCACTTACTCCTTGCCAATCCTCAACTTGACTAATCATCTATGCCTGAATGCAAATAAATCACTTTCTATGCATGCTCTCATTTAATCCTCACAAGAATAGATGCTTTTACTCTTCTACTTTGCAAATGAACGAACTGAAGTTCAGAGGTTTAAAACCTTCCCCAAGGTTGCTCAGCCCCAAGAATTATTACTTAGACCTAGCTCTGAACCCAGGCATCTTGGGTCCAAGCTGGATAACCACAATAGACAAAAAAGCGGGGAGAAAAATTTTCAAACAACAGGTTTCAACAATGATTAAATTTTACCTTAAAATTGTATAACAAGAAAACAATCAAAAACATGTGAAAATTATGTGCAAATTCAAACTTGACTCCACAATAATGAAAGTACTTTATTTCAGAACTTGGCTAGTAGTCATCTTTTTCCCTCTATTAATAAGCATTAACACTTTTTTGCTGAAACTTAGGAGACAATGCATTTTCCACGACAACACATGGACCAAAGTAAAACTATTTGCTTGCTATTATCATTTGTGATAATGAGAAATATATTTAAAAATATTAAAACTATTCATACTATATGTAACTGATCCTCCATTTGAAAAACTCTCGACATAACAGGATTAGCCATGATTTGGTAATTGAGGCTAGGTGATGAGTATATGAAGTTCCATTATATTTTTCTATCTACTTTTATATGTTTTAAATTTTTTGTAATAAAATTAAGTTTAAAAATTTCAACTGGGTGTGGTGGTGCACCCCTGTAATCCCAGTGACTCAAGAGGCTGAGGCAGGAGGATTGCAAGTTCAAAGCCAGCCTCAGCAACTTAGCAAAATCCTGTCTCAAAATAAAAAATAAAAGGGGCTGGGGATGTGGCTCAGTGGTAAAGCACCCTTGGGTTCAATTCCCAATACAAAAAAAATTTTTTAAATAAACAATAGTTTTATGTTTTACAAAATTTAAATAAAAAATGAGAAGGTTAGTCTTACTACCTTGATAATTTCAAATCTGTTATAGATATTCAATGTACTCATTAAAGCAATTAGATACAGAACTCTAAGCATCTCAGCTATCTAAGTCCACAATGTCATAAAAATCATAACTATGTAAAAGGAGGGACTAGAATAAAAAGTCAAATAATTTAAAAGTTAAATCTGACTATATTTACAATGGATGATTATCTAGATCACGAAGAAAATAATTTTGTCCGGGAAAGAAAAATGCTAATACTTAACATGTTAGCTACAAACACGTTTCCCTCTATAATTTTATTCACTTTGATTTAAAAGGTAAGTTTAATATACACAGCATTAAAATATAATGTGAAAGTAAGAAAATATACTTACTATGAAATCGTCATAGAACAAAGTGTGACTAACTTGCAGGTGTCTTATCAAACTGCCATTGAAGCTGCCTGGATTCTCATTGGGTATTAAGCGGCAAATTGGACAGAACTGGAAAGAACCAACACCAAGAGTTCAAGAAAGACTTTTAAATAATTAATAGTGTCAGAATTTTTAAACCTAAGTAACTATTCAAAGTGAATTTTAACTTTTATAATTCCATTCACCCTGTCTTAATACTGTATGGTTAAACTGCATAACTATTAAAAGCAATATTAAACAAATAAAATTGCATTCATTTCTTCAAATGTATTCCTTCTCTATTTGCATATATAATGTAAAACATTCATATTTATCAATCTTTTTTTTTTTTGGTAGTGCTGGGGATTGAACCCAGGTCTTCACATGTACTAGGCAAGTGCTCTACAATTATGCTACACTCTCAGCCCTTTTTAAATTTCATTTGGAGACATGGTCTTCCTAAGTTATCCAGCTGGCCTTTAACTTGCAATCCTCCTGCCTCAGCCTCCCAAGTTGCTAGGATTATAGGTGTGTACCACTATGCCTGGCCATAGGTATAAATTTTTTATTTAAACAATATCAGTTAGTAGATGGATCATAACTTACTGAATTAATTGCCTACTTCTTGAAATACTTAGTTTTTTGGTATGTGGATAAGTTGGTGTTACAAATGACATTTTCTATAGTGTTTACCTTTTGGGGGATTATTTTCTTAAGATAAATAACCAGAAATGGAGATTCCTAGAACAAAAGTGTTGAACATTTACAGTTCATAATATCTATTGCTCTGTAGTTTTTTTTATTGCCACCAGCAATACAAGTTATAAAGTATCAGAATTAGTTATTAATATTTATACATATTTATCTAATTTAATAGCCATTTAAGGCTCTTAAACAATTTTCTGTGGGCACCATGATATATGCCTCTAACCCCCAGACTCAGAAGGCTGAGGTAGGAGAAGGACAGACTCAGCAACTTAGGAAAACCCTGTCTCAAAAAAAAGGACTAGGGATGTAGCTCAGTGGTACAGTAACCTTGGGTTCAAACCCCAGCACTAATTTTTTTTCATTTTGACATATTTATAAACTCATAAGAAATTATAAAAATAATGCAGAGGTCCCATCTCCCCATCACCCAGCTTCCCCAAACAGTAACATCTGACATAAGCATAGTGCATTGTTGAAACTAGGAAACTGACAATTGACTAGGCTCAGACCTTACATTATTTTTTATCTTTTAATTTTTTTATTTGTTCTTTGTAGTTATACATGACAGTAGAATGTATTTTGACACATTATACATACATGGAGTATAACTTCCCATTCTTGTAGTTATACATGATGTGAAGTTACACCAGTGAGATGTTACATTTTGCCAGTTTTTGCACATATTCAATTTTTCAGTGTATATGTGAAGCTTTATGAAATTGTATCACATGTAGAGATTCATATAACCACTGACACTATCAAAACACAAAATTTTCCTGCCACTACAAAGGAGCTGCACTGTGCTGCTTTCTACTTCTTCTTACCTCCATAATCCCTGGCACCCACTGATCTGTCCTCCACCCCTATAATCTCATCATTTTGAGAATGCTATATGAATAGAACTAGACAGTATTTAACTGTTTGAGATTGACTTTTTCCACTGAGCACAATGACCATGAGGGCTGTCTAAGCTGTTTCTTCCTTGTTATTTCTAAGTAATAGTCTGTGGTATGGACGTCCAAGTTTGTTCATCCATTTACCTTTTGGAGGACATCTGGATTGTTTCCGATTTGGGGTTGTTACCAGTAAAAATATAATGGATATTTGTGTACAGATGTTTGTATAAAAATAAGTTTTCATTTCTCTAGGATAAATTTCTAGAAGTTTGATTTCTTGGTCATATGGTAAGTATATGTTTAACTTAAAAAAAAAAAAACACCTTCCCAAACTGTTTTCCAGAGTGGCTGTACCATTTTACATTCCAGCAGCAATTTGTGAATTACTCAGTTTTTCCTCATTCTCACCAGTATTTGATGTTGTCAAAATATTTTAGCCATTTTGATAGGTGTAGTGGTATTTCAGTATGGTTTTAATTTGTATTTCCCTAGTGGCTAATATAAATGACTCTTGTTTTTATTAGTGCATAATAACTATACATGATAGTGGGCTTCACTGTGACATATTCATACATGCACAAAACATAGTTTGGTCCATTTCCTTCCCTAGTACTTCTCTTTCCCTGCCTGGGATCCCCTTTCTCTACTCTATTGGTCTCCTTTCTATTTATTTATTTAAATATTTATTTTTTAGTTGTAGGTGGACAGAATATCTTTATTTTATTCTTATGTGGTGCTGAGGATCGAACCCAGTGCCTCATGTGTGCTAGGCGAGCATGCTACCACTGCGCCATAACCCCAGCCCCTCTATTTATTTTTTTAATTGGTGCATTATAATTATACCACCCCTGGCTAATAACATAGTTTTTGAAGTCAGACAACTTTAGATTCAAATCATACTAGATGTATGACCTTGGGCATATTATTTTCCTCTTCTGTGAGATGGGGAAAGTATTATACAACTTGCAGGGTAGCTGCCGTATTTACAGACAATGTCCTTAATGAACCATATCTGGACTAGGAACTCAATAATTGTCATACATTTACTTCTATTTGATCCCTGTCCTTAAAGAGTTGGGGCTCTCACAGAAATAAACTACATTTGTTGTATTGATCCCTGTATTATCAGTAGCCAGAAGATAGTTTCCAATTTCATCTCAACCTCCCACTAAAATATCCTTGGCAAATAATTAGTCTTAATCTGTGAAATGAGAATTGCTCCTATGCTCCAGGGCTATTGATAGGTTTAAAATAATACATTATGTAATATTATGAAGTTCAGTCCTTGGCACTGGTAATAAAAGGTTGCCATTATGGCTTAAGCAGATATTTTCAATACAGCACAGCAAGTGCTACATTCAAGATATGAACAGACAACTCAAAACCTTGGATAAAGGACCTGAAAAGGGAATCACTGATTTTGCCCAGGAAGTCTGGACAGGCTCAGCAGGTCACTGAGGTGAGTCTTGAAGAATGAGATAACCAGGGGAAAACCATCACAGGCAGAGGAAGGGATGTGGACAAAGCAGAGACTCCTAAAAGGACAAGGCGAAGCCGGGCACAGTGGCTCAAGCCTGTAATCCCAGCACTTAGGGAGGCTGAGACAGGAGAATCGTGAGTTCAAAGCCAGCCTCAGCAATGGTGAGGTGCTAAGCAACTCAGTGAGACCCTGTCTCTACATAAAACACAAAACAGGGCTGGGGATGTGGCTCAGTGGTCAAGTGTCCCTGAGTTCAATCCCCAGTATCAAAAAAAAAAAAAAAAAAAAAAAAGGACAAGGCGAGCTTAAGCAATGGCAAAACCACAACGTAGCGGAAGGTAGGGTGAGTTGGTGGAAGTGGTGGGAGTGACTTTGGAAGGGTAAGATGGGACCAGTTTTGCTCAACATTTATTTGAGCAACTAACATGCTTTCTGTAGGCCCCATGCCAAGAGCCAGAAGTCAGAAATGACTACTATGCCCTGGTCTCAACCATGAAGGAGCCTGTTAGAATTTGGTGGAGGACAGCGATAATGAAAACCTGGAATTTTAAGCAAAAGGGTTTGAGAATTCTTTCTAAGATAGCTTCTCACTCATCAAATATTATTATCAAGCTCTGGTACCCCAAAGGGCAGGTCCTCATTAGACAAGCTCACAGTCCATTCACCATATAGGCCAACACATAGCAGATGAAAATATAATCTGCTGGTACAGAATTGTGAGCTGGTAGTTTAGGGAAGAACCTCATCCTTTCCTCCCTTATCCCTGGGGTTTATATTCTCTGCTCCTGAGTCTATTGATTATAAATTGTCCCTTTGCGTGTAATAAGCCTATTGATTACAAATTGCCCTTTGCATGTAATAAATCTTCATTAATTGTTCTCTTCTTTTGCAAAACTTAAATGTCAAAGATAACCAGCACCGCTGAGTGATGTTCTCTGCCTTTGTTTAACAGATGATTGAACTGAGGACCCAAAGTGATCTCCCTGCTAAGAAAAGGGAATAGATCTCCTGACATAGGATGCATTAAGGTAATCAAAATAAAAACCACTTTCAATATGGTTGGAAACAGAGATTTCTTCCCACTTTTAATCAGATGAGAAGATTCTTTTGGAAGAATATTTATTCTTCAAGTCTCTAGGATATAGAGTATTCAACACAGGTCAACAACAATAATAATCAAATGAATAATCAGACATATGCCTAGCTTGCCCTTTCTTCAGTGTTTTAAAGAAAATAGTGATTCTCAGGATGAAGTTCTCAGAACTACAGCATCTGCATCACCTGAGAGAACTTATTAGAAATGCAAATTTGGGGGCTGGGGTGTGGCTTTGTGGTAGAGAACTAGCATGAGGCCCTGGGTTTGATGTCTAGCTCTGGAAAAAAAAAAAAGTTGTAGAAAGGAAGGAAGGAAGGAAGGAAGGAAGGAAGGAAAGGAAGGAAGAAAGAAAGGCAAATTCTTTATTCTTTGGCATCAGCCCAGACAGACTAAATCAGATACTCTAGGGGGCAGGACCCAGGCACCTCTGCCTAAGCAAGCCTTCTGGTGATTCTGATGCCGAATGGTTGAGAACCATTGCCCTAAAGAAAATGTGATTTCCTGTAGAAAAAAAATGATAAAAGATGAAATAGAAGGAAATAAGCTTGAAATTCTAGCTCCAATAACTAGGTCATAGTAAGGATCACCTTTTTAAATTCCAGTACCTATGGAAAAAAGTCTTTGGGGACTTTATTTTACTGAAAATCACTATCAAACCAGAAGTATGTCTTAATCATTTTTTTTAAAGCTAGTAAAATGCTAAATAACGAATAGCATTGATAACATTCAATTATCTAGAATAATCGTTGATTTTTTTCCCCCAGTAATGGGAATTGAACCCAAGGGTGCTTTACCACTGAGCTGCATCCACACTCTTTAAAATTTTCTTTGTTGTTGTTGAGACAGGGTTTTGCTATGTTGCCCAGACAGGCTTCCAACTTGTGACCCTCCTGCCTCAGCCTCCCGAGTTGCTGGGATTACAGATGTCCACCATTGCTTGATCCTTCCCTGACCATTCTTGGAGTACTGTTTTAATTGCTGGGTAAGAGAAACATCAATAGGTACAGAAGGAAAATTAAGATGTTGAGAGGTCTAAAAACAAAGCCCTTTTCCATTCTGGAAAATACAATAAAGCAGTTACCATCTTTAGAACAATCTAGACTCATAAGGAGTTAATACTCAAGGACTGTATGCTTTACAGAAGGCCTATAAAATACTTCTTCTTTTGTGGTCCACTTACTATACTTTTTTGGAATGTCAAAGAGAGTGAGAGTCCTTGGAAATGTCAGGAGAAAATATCCCTGTCTGATATAAAAAATAAAAGTATTTGAGAGAGAAAGACAGATATACATAATAGAAAGAATAACAGAAAGTCTTAGGTTTCCTAAAATTAACAACTTTTCTTAAGTGAATGAGGTTTCTTACCTCAGTTCTTAACTTTGCAAACCACTTAGAAACTTACATTTATGATGGGAGTATTGTGCTTCAAAATGGGCAGGTTTTTTCTTTCTGGAGTAATTTAAAATATTTTCTTAAAGGGATTCAATATTATGTGTTTATTGCTAACCTTTCCTTACTAGGGAACCATGTGTGGGAACAGCAAAAACAGAGAAAGAACAACTGAGTCTAAAATTCTAGGGCTGAGGATGTAACTCAGTGATAGAGTACTTGCCTAGCCTGCATTAGGCTCTGGGTTCAGTCTACACACACACACACACACACACACACACACACACACACGAAAAACAAAAAAGATAAAGGGAGGGAGGAGGAGGAGGAGGAGGAGAAGGAGAAGAAGAAGAAGAAGAAGAAGAAGAAGAAGAAGAAGAAGAAGAAGAAGAAGAAGAAGAAGAAGAAGAAACTAAATCTAATAAATGGATTTTCTAATGCATCTTAAATTAAGACTCTGCTAAAATACACAGTAACAAACATCCTTACCACGGGTCCCCTTTCTGATCTGTGATGAGTAATACAATGATCCAACAAACTGTCTTCATCCAGTTCCCTCTGACAAAATGGACACACACACCTAGAAATTGCAAACATGAGTAGAATTACAAACATTATTAAAATCATGGGCAGCTAACGAGTAATCACGTAATTGGAGATGGAGGAGGAGGAAAAGTTAGGTAGATTATCTAATTCTAGTTCTTTCTCTGATTTAATACTATTTTCCCTCTTCTGATAATGTTGCTGGTACCTAGGTTTTTCCCTGTGAGAAATGTAAATGTGTGTCCTGACAGATAGGGCAGAGAAACAGAGTTTTTGAAGTACTTTATTCCTTTTGGGAAGAAAAGTGCAATCCAACACCCATTTACTAAGAAACTGACGATCACAGCACCCAGCTCTCAGTTGCCTTTCTCTTCCTTTCTTTCCTAATTCAAGTACCATCTGAATGGAGTGTTATTTGTTCTCCAACTCCACAAGCATCACTAGGGGTGTCCACTACACATTCTTAGTTTCCAATGAAGAATGAATATTCATCTGCAGCTGTTCTTATGAGTACTTAATAACTATCCCTTACATCTGTGCTGTACATTATGTGTATTAAGCATATGAAATCTGGCTAGTCCAAATTGACATATGCTGGAAGTATTAAATACACACCGATCAAACCCAAGGTTTTACACATGCTGAGCAAGTGCTCTACCACTGAGCTACAACCCCAGCTTAGGCATTGAAATTGTGAAGCCTAATGACATAAAGAGTGTGTGAAATATCTCAATAATTTTTACACTGATTACATGTCTGAATAATACTTTGGCTATATTAGATTAATTAAAAGTTAGTTTCTTTCTTTTCTTTTTTCGGGGGGGCTAACTGGGGATTGAACCCAGGGATGCTCTACCACTCCCCAGCCCTTTTTATTTCTTATTTTGAGACAGAGTCTCACTAACCTGTTGGTCTTAAACTTGGCAGTTCTCCTGCTTCAGCCTCCTGAGTGGCTGGGATTATAAGCATGCCCCACCACACCGGGTTTCACTTGTTTCTTTTTATTTTTTAAAATGTGATTACTAGAAAAATTTTAAATTAAATGTGATCAGCATCATTTATATTGGACAATACTGCCTTAAATTCTTAGGAACAGTACAGAGGCTTGGAGTTTTTGCTCCTTTTCCATTATACATGTCATTTGCTGTTTCCCAAGACTGTTGCTCTGGATAAACTTCCTGTATAAGAACTGTCAATATTTGAACCATGTAGTTAATTCTTCTATAAAGCAAAGATTTCGATCATAAATTAAAATATAAATTTGGCTTATAAGACTGATTAATTGACAAGCTCTGCTTTTCTTTTCCTTTATTTTATCTTTTTTTTTCAGTGCTGAGGATGGAACTCGGGGCCTCCCACAGGCTAAGCAGACACTTCACCAATGAGCTATGCCCCCAATTCCATCTATTTTTAAAATCCTTTACTATGTAATTATACCCAGCAAAAGAAATTAGGATTTAAATTAGCTTTCATATATTTTTAAATTTTCATAAAGCCATCAACCTTGCAATCAAACCCACACACTTTTTCAACCCACTTATTATCCTTCCTTCTCAAGGGTCCTTGTGGTCAGTCCAGCAGAAGCCATAGTCTGCTTACAGCTACAATGCTCATTTAAAATGTATAACATCATAGTGTAAAACTAATCCCATAAGAACAGGTACATCTGCAAGGCAGTCTCTAGTAGAACAAAAGGGAAGGGGTGATCACTTAGACTTTAGGTTATAGCATTTAATATTTTGAGTATATTTCTTAAAATAGGTAGAACTAACATTTCAGGAAAGAGGAAGAAATTATACTGAATACAAGAGATGAGAAACTGTGTTCATAAGTAGACTTAATGGTTTCAAAGCCATGGCCTCAGTAAGAGAATAAAAATCACTTCTTAATTTTGTTAACAGGCATACTCCAAATTTTCTAATTACTCTGATACAGCTAAACTACCATTCCCATCAGGGATTTGTTTCTTTTTCCTTTTAAAGAAAACAAAATGGTTAATAATTAATATGCTCCATTACACTACCACCTCCACCCTTCCGCCGCCCCACCTAGGGATCACCCAACCAAAAAGGCAAAGGAATCACGAGACCTGTCCTAGGTCTGTTCTTCCCTTATTAGAAGATACACTGAGATGCCACTTTCTTCTAAAGGAAACTAGAAAAATTAAGGGGAAGGAGCTGGGAAACCAAGCAGTGGTGATGGAAAAGTGATGAGCCAGGTGTGGTGGTGCACACTTATAATCTGAGCAGCTCGGGAGGCTGGGGTAGGAGGATTTCAAGTTTGAGGCCATCAGTGCAAGTCAGTGAGACCCCATCTCAAAATAAAAAGGGCTGGCGATATAGGTCAGTAGTAGAGCTCCCCTAGGTTTACTGCTTAGTACCACAAAAGAAAAAAAGAAAGAGTAAAGATGAGTTGGGCATGGTGGTGTGGGCCTGAATCCTAGTGACTTGGGAGACTGAGGCAGGAGGATTGCAATTTTAAGACCAGCCTCAGCAACTTAGCAAGGCCCTATGCAACTTGGTGAGACCATGTCTCAAAATAAAAAACAAAAGGGATGAGGATGTGGTTCAATGGGTGGGTCAATGGTTAAGCACCCTATGTTCAGTCCCTGGTACCAAAAAAAAAAAAAAGTTGCAACTCACCTGTAAAGAAATATAATAATAATATGTATTTTTTTTTTCTTTTTTTGGTATCGGTATTGAACTCAGGGGTACTCGACCACTGAGCCACATCCCCAGCCCTATTTTGTGTTTTATGTAGAGACAGGGTCTCACTGAGTTGCTTAGTGCCTCCCTGTTGCTGAGGCTGGCTTTGAACTCGCAATTCTGTCTCAGCCTCCCAAAGTGCTGAGATTACAGGAGTGTGCCACTGAGCCCGGCTAGAAATATAATAATATTTTGAGAAAGAATAAAGATGAATAATCTTTTCATTACAAACTACCTCAGGAATCTCTTAAAGACAGAGCCTAGCAGAAATTTAACAGTTCTGTATTCTATTTTTGGTCTTCCTTAATACAAACTCATTTGAGGAAGTTGCCCCAATGTCTCCAGTTGGTTTCCTCTATGCAACTTTTAAAATGGAACAAAATTCTTTGACAATGATTACTATTAACAAACAATCACTAGCACAAAGTATTATGGTGAAGAACCTAATCATAACTACATATTTTCATAATAAAAATGTCAAACTTTCCAGCCCATAAATTCTTTATAGACGTATCAAATTTAGCACTAAATTATGCTGTATTAAAACAAACCTTGTTACTGTCTCCCCAAGTTCTTGTAGTGGTCCATACTTATCAATGTACTTCTGACAAGTCCTTATGTGACCCCTCATTTCACTGAGGCAAACCTATAAAAAAGCAAATGCAAAATAAGCTCACTTTTGAAAAGGAGTTTTGTGTGATCCAACTTTATAACTTTCAAGTAAAACCATACCATGGGGTCAGCTGAATAAATGGATACATTCATGAAACATACCATAAAGTAAAGGCATTACCAAGAATAATACTATTTTTAAGTCTCTTCAATACTTAGAGGACTTACGTGTTTAGTAAAAAGCATTATTCTTTTAAAGTGAAAAGATGTATAGTAACTGAAAGTTGTTTTTTGCATGCTGTTACATAGATTTTGGGGAGAAAGAAAACTAGTAAAGAAAAACAGAAAGAAGGAGGGATGGAAAAAATTTAAGAAGAAAGAAGAGACAGAAAAGAAGTAAAAAGAGGCAATAAAAATAAATGTATGAATTTTAGAGGTGTCCCATAGTAAACTTAAAGAAACCGTGTGCCTTAGATAAAGATATAAATACCAGGGACTTATAACATATGCAGCAGTACTACATGAATTCACAATACATAGCATACTTAATGGTCCCATGAAGAGTAAACATAAAAAACAGCTCTTGCAGTCCATTTTTATCAATGCAGAATAAAGAGCCCTTGTTCCTACAGACATACATTCAGAGATGCTAACCACGAGGCATCTGTTGCTAACATAACACACATTCTACTCAAGGTTTCATTAGAACTTTGATAAGATCTTGTACTAAAGGAAGCTTTGTACAGCTGTGGTACAGCGGCCGACCCACTCTGCTCCATTTTACCCAAGCTACGGAAGTTCAGCCTCAAACATGAAATTCACCATGTCAAGGAAACAGTTATAATTGTTTGAACAAAAGGTAAAAATAAAAGCTAGCAGAAAAGTAAAACCATAATCCCTGCTTTACAATATCCATCTAAAACACAGAAACTAGGACTGACCTAGTTGGTTGTCTTACACAGATGTGTTTACAACCTTTAACATCCAGCTTTATACATTAAGGTCCTTTAATCTCCTTACTATTTCTGTTAACAAAAATGTCTTTCTCTTTCAACACTTTGTTCAAAAAGATAGGCATTCCTCAGGAACTGTATATGGATAGATGAATTGATAAGCTCATAGTCTAGACACAAACTATCTAAGACACTGTACGAGACGGCAAAGGAAACATAAGTCACATGCCTGCTCTAAAGGTGCTTGTAATCTAATATAAGAAGGACACATAGACACACAGGAAATTGAGAGAGCACAGTAAGGTACTATGGCCAGGCCTCGAGAAGTGGCAATCTGGCTCAGACTCTGAAAAATAAGTCATGGCTAAAATGGCCATAGAAGGACGTAGCATACTTGGCAATCGGAATAGCATAAAAAAGAAAAGACAGATGCAATAAGTTCCTCAAAGATAAATCCAAATCCATATAACTAATCATACATGGGGGTGGGAGTTGAGAAAAGGAAGATTTCTACCCAGGATAATGCAGAGAATGCTGTTGTTCCTGACAGATGTCAATGGTGAGAGAAGGAAGCGGGTGATGGAATACCACGAACTTGATTTTGTACACGCTGAATTTTATATGATGACAAAATAAGTGAATACAAGCAATAATCTATTCCCACAAAATAGAAAAAAAGCTTTTGATTTTTAGTTTACTATATTCCAGATATCATGCTAAAAGCCACTTTTATATATCTTCACAACAACTCTATAGCAACCTTATTTTCCCCCTTATTTTACAAAAAGGTAAACCAAAACTTAGATTCATAACTTGCCCGAAGTCATACAGACAAAGTTCAGAGAATTAGTGTTTGATCTCAGGATGTCTGAACCCCAAAGAAGATGCATAAATTCTAGTCAGGCAGCTATGGACAAATTATATAGTCAAGAAGTCTTATATTAACATATAAAATGCATTGCTCTAAGTGCGAGCCACTTTACAAGGTGCTGGGAACAGTGTTGGAGGAGGTGCCATGCTGCATAGGTTCCAGCTGTGGCTGACACATGGAAGGTGGCCACCTAGGTTTCTGGGGCAGGAAGGCAGAAGGAAAGACCCTAATTGAAGAGGACGAGAGCCCTGCCCAAGAGGAGGGCCAAGCAGAAAGAATCGTGGGACCTGTCATCCTCAGGAGCTGAAGAGCTGAGATGCCCAACAGTTTGGCACCAGAGGCTTCCTGTCTCCACAGTAAGAATTAATTTGTCAGGAGCTCATGGCTGTAGAAATGTGCTCAGTCTCTATTAACCCCTCAACTGGCCCCCAATCTGTCTGGTTCAATCCCCAGTACCCAAATCATCGTCATCATCATCTTTCTAGACTGGGATGTCTATACACCCTCCTAGCATCTCCCCTTGGCAGCTCAACCTTAACATCTCCAAACTTATCTCTGTGGATTCCTCTCCAAATGTGCTTCCTTTATTAGCACCCTCACTTATTCATGTCATTTAATTATTCATGTTACCGCTCTCTCATTTAATGACACTAGTCAAATACCATTTGCCTTCAATTCCACCTCCTAAATATATCTTGAAACAATCCTTCTTCCATTAGCAATGCATGGTCCTGATCCAGCTTCCTCACCTGACTTATCATAATAGACACCTAACTGATTTCATCAGTTTCCCTTTTTTCCCCTCCAAACCCATTCCCCATGCACATACTAGAAGACTATCTTAAAAATATAAGCTCAATCTTGGCATTCAAAGGCTTACATTCTTTCTATGGCTTGCTATTGCCTTTAGAATAAAATCTAGAATTTTTATATGACCCCCAAGACTCCATGTCATCTGATCAGCTAGTATAGTGACAAAGGTGGAGAACTACAGTAAGGAGGAAATGATCAATAAGGACCACAAAGACCAGAAGAATATAGGTGGAAATATGCCCAGCTATTCAGGAGGTTGGGCCAGAGGATGCAAGTTCAAGGCTAGTCTGGGCAACCTGGCAAGACCCTGTCTCAAAATGAAAAATAAAAAAGGCTGGCGCTGGGGCTGGGGATATAGCTCAATGGTAGAGTGCCTGTCTGACATGTACAAGGCGCTAGGTTCAATCCCCAACACCACAAAAACAAAGAAAAAAATAAAATAAAATTAAGACGGGCTGGGGATGTAGTTCAATGGTAGAATGTCCCTGGGTTCAATCCCCAGTTTTGAAAAAAAAAATTTATTTGAAAATTAGGCAAACATAGTACAGGGGTCTGTTTTGTCTGCAGCCTATACATATGAAATTAGAGAGATGCCAGTAAAAAGGCTGAGATAAAGCACTTAGAAAAGCTAGGATGAGATCAAAAGCACAGGCAAAGCCAGGCACGGTGGTGCATGCCTGAAATCCCAGCAGCTCAGGAGGCTGAGGCAGGAGGACTGCAACTTCAAAGCCAGCCTCAACTCTGCATCTCAGCTCTTCAGCTCTTGAGGTCCTAAGCAACTTCCTGGGACTCTGTCTCAAAATTAAAAATAAAAAGGGCTGGGGATGTGGCTCAGTGGTTAAGTGCCCCTGGGTTCAATCCCTGGTACAAAACAAAACAAAAACAAAAAAAAGCACAGGCAAAAGTGGTAATTTTCTCAGTCACCTATGCCAGTAACCATGAATGAACATGTGAATGTCACATACCAGAGTGTCACATTCAGTGCAATTCTGATACTCTGATTTCATTCTTTTGGCCACATCAGTTGCTGGAACTCCTTCTGAAGGAAGATATGCCCGGCAATATGGACAGGTCCACTTGTTGTTCTTTAAACTGGTAGCAATACAGGAACGGCAGAATCTACCCAAAACAAACCAAGAATATGTCACTTTCCCAGAATGATATAAAGGAGCCACCGTGTGTTTGTGTAAATTGTAATTTAATTTTCACTATGAACCATACTACCAAAATACAGGTCCACTTGCATCCCACACTTCCCTGAGAATTGCTCACCTTCCTGGTGAGACTTCTTGGGGATCATACACTCTCACTGCAGGTACTTGCATTCATGTAAACAAAAGTAAGAATACAGAGTGAGTGAAAGAACATTAAAACTAACTCAAGGCCAGGCGCAGTGGCACACGCCTGTAATCCCAGCATCTCGGGCGGCTGAGGCAGGAGGATCGCGGGTTTAAAGCCAGCTTCAGCAAAAGCGAGGTGCTAAGCAACACACTGAGACCTTGTCTCTAAGTAAAATACAAAATAAGGCTGGGGATGTGGCTCAGTGATCGAGTGCCCTGAGTTCAATTGTCAGTACCAAAAAAACAAAAACAAAGAAAACTCAAAGAGCCAGGCTAGTGGCACACCTGTAATCGTAGCAACTCAGGAGGCTGAGGCAGGAGGATCACAAGTTTGAGGCCAGCCTCAGCAATTTACCAAGACCCTGTCTCAAGGGCTGGGATTGTGGCGCAGTGGTAGCGTGCTCGCCTAGCATGCGTGAGGCACTGGGTTCGATCCTCAGCACCACATAAAAATAAAATAAAGATATTCTGTTCACCTACAACTAAGAAAATAAAAAATATTTAAAAAAAAAAAAAAAAAAAAAGACCCTGTCTCAAAATAAAAAATAAAAAAAGAGCTGGGCGTGGTGGCGCAAGCCTGTAATCCCAGCACTTAGGGAGGCTGAGACAGGAGAACCACGAGTTCAAAGCCAGCCTCAGCAACAGCTAGGCACTAAGCAACTCAGTGAGACCCTGTCTCTACATAAAACACAAAATAGGGCTGGGGATGTGGCTCAGTGATTGAGTGCCCCTGAGTTTAATCTCTAGTACCAAAAAATAAAAATAAATAAAATAAAAAAAAGACTGAGGATGTGGCTCAGTGGTTAAGAACCCCTGGATTCAATTCCTGTTACCAAAATCAATCAATTAATTAATTACAAATTTAAAAATAAATAATTTTTAAATTATTTTCCCTTTTCCCTAATCCTACTTTACTTCAAATTGTTGGAAAATGGGTCTTTTGTCTATGGGTTTTTGTGCATTGGGTAAGAAAATGGCAGTGGGTTGGAGGAATGTAGCTCAGTGGTTGAGGACTTTACCTAGAATGCTTGGAAGCCTTGGGTTTGATTCCCAGCACAAAAAAAAAAAAAGAAAAGAAAAGAAAAAGAAAGAAAGAAAATAGCAAGTCAAAGAAGCAAAAATACCAGACATGTTTTTTTGAGACAGAGTCTCACTATGCTGTCAAGGATAGCCTTGAAATAAAAATCCTTCTGCCTTATCCTCCCAAATAGCAAGGACTACAGGCCTATGCCACTTTAGCTGGCTATAATTCTTTTGAAAATCATTTTAAAGTCATTCCTTGATATAGAAAATTAGCTATTCAAAATCACCACTTAGGAATGTTCTCTGAGCCAAGAAATATATTGTCTGATTTATTTAGAGGTATCATAATAAAATCTTAATAGAATTCACAGAAAATTTTGAGTTATTTATAGGAGCTCAAAATTTTATTTATAGGAGCTCAAATTTTATTTATTGAAGCCTCAGTGTACATGGAATTGAAAAGAGCATTTTATACAGGTTATACACATTAGCATGATCTGGTACCTCTTAAACTAGTCAGCATTTACTATCTGGGAGTATTGTACATATTAAAAGTTAAACTTAGCTGAGTATGGTGGCGCACGCCTATAATCCTAGCACTTTGAGAGGCTGAGTTCAAAGAATTGCGAGTTCAAAGCCAGCCTTAGCAACGGTGAGGCGCTAAGCAACTCAGTGAGACCCTGTCTCTACATAAAACACAAAATAGGGCTGGGGATGTGGCTCAGTGGTCAAGTACCCCTGAGTTCAATCCCTGGTACCAAAAACAAAAAAAAAGTTAGACTTTCGAGGGGTGTAGCTCACTGGTGAATGCTACCTACCATGCCCAAGGTCCTGAGTTTGATCCCCAACACCACAAAATACAAAAGGTTAAGCTTTTAAACTTCAAGTATGTCATACATACTGAAAAGTTCATATATTGTAGGGAGATAGTTCAATGAAATGTGACTGAATAGAACACACTCATATAGGCAGAGCATGGTCAGACCCCAGTATCTCCCCTCCTGCTACCTTCCAGTCACAGTTCTGATCTCTCCCATGTAATCATTGACTTAAAATAAAAATTATCTAAGCTTGGCATGGTGGCTCATGCCTGTAATCCCAGGACCTCAGGAGGCTGAGGTAGGAGGATCACAAGTTCAAGACCAGTCTTAGGAACTTAGCAAGGTCCTAAGTAACTCAGCGAGACCCTGTCTTAAAATAAAAACATAAAAAGGGTGGGGATATGGCTCAGAGTGCCCCTGGGTTCAATCCCTGGTATCAAATAACAACAACAATAAAAACAGTATCATATTTTAATATACAAAATGTTATAACATATTTATCAAATGTACCAATCTGCAGACCACAGCTTTGCCATTTCTGCTTATGATTCTTTGTGGTTATAATCATTGAATCCTAACAGCAAAATTAGTTTTGCCATTTTGTACCTTGTATAAATGGAATCATCTGGTAGGTACTCTTTGAATCTGCCTTCTTCAATTCAATATTATGATTAAGGGATGTATCCATATTGCTGTGGGTAGTTGAGGTTGTCCATTCTAATTTGGTGAAGATTGTTGTGTGAATATAACAAGATTTCTTTCCCGTTGTATTGCTCATGGACTTTTGGGTAGCATTTCAATGTGTTCTGATGATCAATTTTAGTAATGGACAAGCAGAACTAGCCTTCTAAACTATTCTTGCTCTTTGGTTTCCTTTGAACTCTCAATTATATTAGCCATTAATGATTCCTAAAAGTACTCTCTTCTGAGTCTGTTGTTAATTATAAACACACAGGGATACTTAAAGCTGCATAGTGCTTGACTGACCCTAATGCTTACGCCAGCCCAGCATCCACTCCCCCTTTTTCTTGCAATAGCATGTTGCTCTGCAAAAGCAACTCCACCTACATTAGATATAACCTCAGTGGGTCCTTAATCAAGGTGCCCTTAATCATTGCTGCCTGCTAAAGATGTGAGCACTGGATGCAGGCTAGGCCACATTTACCCTTTCTGGAAGTTGAATACTGGACAGTGACACAAGGTCTAAGCAGCAGCAGCAGATTAATGGAACTGTCCTGCTCTTTACCTAGAATCCCAGATCAGCTTAGGTTTCTACTCTTCTTTCTGTTTTTATGGTTGCTTGGTAACAATTTTGATATAATTTCAAACTTGATTCACTGATTCTTTTCAAAATGTTAACATATTCACATATTTTAATTTATTTAACCATAAGAAAACCCTGAAAAAAGATCACAATTTCTATTTATCAGCAAAGAAACTGAGGTACACAGTTACTTCTGCAAGGTCACATACATATAAAGCGCTTGGCCTCGATTGGTCTTGAGCTGGGGTTTTCTGACCCAAAGGACAGTAACCATTCATTCCACCACCACAGCTGCCTCAGTTAGAAAGAGCTGTCAACACTTTAGGAGACCTGAATTTCTACTATCTTTTACTTCTCTCAACGTTAGTTAATTCTAAACTCTAAGGCACAGTTTGCCCTTGCATGTCTCTGGGTCTCTAAGAATTGGTTCTCAAAGTGTAGTCTTTTTCTTTTTTTTTTTTGGTAACCAGGATTGAACTCAGGGGTACTCAACCACTGAGCCACATCCTCAGCCCTGTTTTGTATTTTATTTAGAGACAGGGTCTCACAGAGTTGCTTACCGCCTCACTATTGCTGAGGCTGGCTTTGAACTCTCAATCCTCCCACCTCAGCCTCCCAAGGTGCTGGGATTACAGGTGTGCACCACTGCGCTGGGCTTCAAAGTGTAGTCTTAAAGGGTATTTAATACAAATGGTTTAAATGTTAACTCAGATATTTTTTCTTCTGTGATGTTAAGGATAGAACTTAGAGACTGGAGCATGCTAGACAAGCACTATACCACTGAGCTCTATACTTTTATTTTTTCTTCTTTTGGTAGTATTGGGCATGGAACCCAGAGCCTCATGCATGCTAGGCAAGGGCTCTGCCACTGGGCTACATCCTTAGCCCTTCAACTCAACGTTAACATTTCAAATACAATACCTGCAAGTCTGATATGAATTATTTAGAAGCAAGCAGATAACATTTCAGTTTTCTCTACTGTAAGTTTCCACCTTTTTCTTCTCAACTGATTTAAGTTTTAGGCCAAGCAGAAGACAAATACTGGTGCAACCCTGTGGTAGGCACTTGTACACTTGTACACTTTATCCATTTCTCCTATAATAATTATAAAGTGATGCTGGGCTCTCTTATTTTATGGTGCTTATAAAAGTGGGATGTTAGCCAGGTGCGGTGGCTCAAGCCTGTCATCCCAGCACTTAGGGAGGCTGAGACAGGAGAATGGCGAGTTCAAAGCCAGCCTCAGCAATGGCGAGGTGCTAAGCAACTCAGTGAGACCATGTCTCTGCATAAAACACAAAATAGGGTTGGGGATGTGGCTCAGTGGTCGAGTACCCCTGAGTTCAATCCCCAGTATCAAAAAAAAAAAAAAAAAAAAAGTGGGATGTTCATGAAAAATAGAACCTTGAGGCATTTTTTTCTTGGCATTCCTCATGTGAACACCCTAACCTCTGTACACAAATGTGTATTATTATATAGATGCTACTGCATCATATGAAAATTTAGTTGCAAATCTGATAGGCTAGTCAATTAGCTGTATTTAGAATCACTTAAAATTGACTATTAAATGGAGAAAACAGCCAGGCATGGTGGCGCACACCTATAACCCCAGAAGTTCGTGAGGCTGAGGCAGGAGGATCAGAAGTTGAAAGCCAGCCTCAGCAACTTAGTGAGGTGCTAAGCAACTCAGGGAGACCCTGTCTCTAAATAAAATATTAAAAAGGGCTGGGGGTGTGGCTTAGTGCTTAAGTGCCCTGAGTTCAATCTCCAGTACCAAAAAAAAAAAAAAAAGGGAGGAGGAGAAAACACAGAAAGCCACAAAGTTTAGGAAGAGACCACCGTTATTGATTCTGAATATTTAAAAACCATTTTAAAGTGTTGCTATGAAAAGGCACGAGATGCCACTGCAGCTCAGTCCTCCTTTTGTGGGATGTAGAAACAAGACTGCAGAACTACTTAGTTCAAAAAGACCTGACGTTAACATTTTCTCCTCAAAAAAAATCAAGAATATAGAGAGCCTACAGACTGGGAGGATATCTTTGCCATCTGCCCCACAGATAGAGCATTCATCTTCAGGATATATAAAGAACTCAAAAACTTAACACTAAAAAACCGAAATAACCCAATCAATAAATGGGCTAAGGAGCTGAACAGACACTTCACAGAAGAGGAAATATGATCGATCAACAGATATATGCAAAAATGTTCAAATTTTCCTAGCCATTGGAGGAATGCAAATTAAGACTACACTGAGATTTCATCTCACTCCAGTCAGAATGGCAATCATCAAGAGTACAAGTAACAATAAATGCTGGCAAGGATGTGGGCAAAAGGATACACTCATACATTGCTGGTGGGACAGCAAATTGGTGCAACTACTCTGGAAAGCAGTATGGAGAGTCCTCAGAAAACCTGAAAAGGAACAACCACTTGACCTAGTTATCCCACTCCTCGGCATATACTCAGAGGACTTAAAATCTGCATACTACAGTGATGTGGCCACATCAATGTTTTTTAGCAGCTGAATTCACAATAGCTAAGCTGTGGAACCAACCTAGGTGCCCTTCAACAGATGAATGGATAAAGAAAATGTGGTAAATATACACAATGGAATATTACTCAGCCTTAAAGAAGAATAAAATTATGGCATTTGCCAGTAAATGGATGGAACTGGATACTATCATGCTAAGTGAAATAAGCCAGTCCCCAAAAAACCAAAGGCTAAATGTTCTCTATGAATACAGATGCTAACACATAATAAGGGGGATGGGGAGAATAGAAGTTCATTGGATTAGACAAAGGAGAATGAAGGGAATGGAGGAGAGATGGGAATAAGAAAAATAGTAGAATGAGTTGGGCGTGGTGGTACATAGAATCAATCAGAAATAACTTTCCTAAGTTCATATATGAATATACAACCAGTATAACTCCACATCATGTACAACCACAAGAATGGGAAGTTATACTCCATGTATGCATGATATGTCAGAATACACTCTACTCTCATGTATATCTGAAAAGAACAATTTTTTAAAATATTTTTTTAGTTGTGGATGGACACAATGTCTTTATTTTATTGCTTTGTATGTGGTGCTGAGGATTGAATCCAGGGCCTCACGCATGTGAGGCAAGCGCTCTACCGCTGAGCCACAGCCCCAGCCCCAAGAACAATTTTTTTTAAAAGGAACTTTTTTTTCTCCTTAAAATTAGTAGAGTAACCAAATTCAGCTTATGAGAGCTAGAGAATTAAATTCAACATTTTCACTCTCATTTTCAGGTGTAGCCAGGCACAGTGACGCATGCCTATATTCCCATCAACTCAGGATACTGAGGAAGGAGATCACAAGTTCGAGGCCAGCCTCAGCAACTTAGCAAGGCCCTGAGCAACTTAGTGAGACCCTTTCTCAAAATAAAAAATCAGAAGGGCCTAGGATGTAGCTCATTGGTAAAGTACTGTTGGGTTCAATTCCTTGTACAAAAAAATAGTATAGTGTACAGGTGTAAAATTTTAAAAGCCAGATGTGGTGGCACATGCTACTCAGGAGGTTAAGGCAGGAGCATAGCAACTTCAGGATCAGCCTGGGCAATTTAGCAATACTTGGTGTCAAAATAAAATAAAATCTAAAACAATGAGGAAAAAAAAGAGATGGTGACGTAGTTCAGTGGTAAAGTCCTTGCCTAGCATGTGCAAAACCCTGAGTTCCATCCTCAGTCCCACTGAAAGGAGGGAAGGAAGGAGGAAAGGGAGGAAGAAAGAAAGATGGATTACAGACTTACAAAAGCCATAGCAAGGAGTATTGTTTTAAGTCTGTTTTAGGAGATGGTTCAAGAGAGGATGGTAGCTTATACCAGCAAAGTAGCAGTTGATAGTGGTAAATGGGCAGATTTAGGCTATAATTTGGAAGTATAGGCAAAAACATTCCAACATATCAAATGACATAAAATATATGTCCCATTATGCTAAGTGAAAGAGGTCAACACAAAAGATTACTGACTGCATGATTCTAAAACTGGATGACAGAAGCAGATGGGGTTGTTTGGAGCTGACAGTTGGGAGAAGGAACTGACTGCAAAGGCTGGGAGGGAATTTTTTAGGGTAAAGAAACAGAAATGTTCTTGATCTTGTTTGTGGTGGTTATGTAAACAGGTACCTCGATTCATCAGATTTCACACAAATCCAATTTTCTGGCTTCTCTTGCTAAGCTAGTCTCACTAGACTCATGTGACTCTGGAATCTCATCCCTGGGAAGCCACATGGGTTGGTGCCCCTTCCTGTGGGTACTGGCTCTTCACACTCATTTGCAGCACTAATCTCACCCCTGTGAAACTGTAGCTATCCGTAAGGAAATCAATGAGGAACTAGATAATGACTCAACTCTGAAACCAGATGGAAAGTTAATTACCGCATTTCTATTTGTTATTTTACGAACCCTTTTCTGTTTCCCTAAATTAAACGGTTGGCCCAAAATCCCCTATAACGAAGAGGTC
>PVHX01017746.1:0-38888 GCA_004024805.1 Geosciurus inauris | reverse complement strand
CTGAGTTGCTTAGCGTCTCGCTGTTGCTGAGGCTGGCTTTGAACTTGCGATTCTCCTGTCTCAGCCTCCCTAAGTGCTGGGATTACAGGCTTGAGCCACTGTGCCCGGCTTTTCAATTTTTTTTAAAAAAATATTTTGAAACATGTTCTCACTAAGTTACTTAGGGCTTTGGTAAATTGCTGAGGTGGGCCTCAGACTTGGGATCTTGCCTCAGTTTACAGAGTGGCTGAGATTACAGGTGTGCATCACCATACCCAGCTGTACCAGGCACTATTCTAAATGCTTTATTTGTGTTGCTTCTTTGAATCCTCACAACAGCACTAGAAGATTGGGACTATTATTGTCTCCATTTTGCAGATGAAGTAACTGAGGCACAGAGAGGTGACATCACTTGCCTAGGGTTGGCTAAGTCAAATCAGAGCTAGAATCTAACTCAGTTCTTGCTGAGTTTCCAACCTGTCATTTTAACTCTGTGGTATGTGGATCTTTCCCTAACATGCCTTCTTTCTAGACCTCCCTATGTCCAGTTTTCCTTATCTTTCCAGAAGCTGCCTCTGGGGCCCAGCTCTGACCAGATACTTGCCCTGCCCTGTGCCTGACAGGGCTCCCTGGGGCTCCCCAGAGCCTTCAGTAGCTCAGTACTGCATTCAGAGCCTCCTGCCTCAGACTTGTTCCCCATTCGCATCCCTCTCCCCTCCTGACCCTTCTGCTGTAACTAAGCCTAAGTACACAGTGTCCCCTGAACACCCTGCTGTTTCCCTGCCTCCACGCGTTGCTTAAGCTGTTCTCACTGCTCAGAGTGCCCTTGCTTCCTTCTCACTCAGTTTTGAAATCCTGTCAGACGTTGAAGGCACCCTTCCTTCCTTTCTTCCTTCCCATATCCTGTCTTCCTAATCTGATGGCAGTCAGTCCCTGATCTCCTACTATATGTCTGGTCCTCTGTTGCCTTTGCAGGGGACACAGCAGTGACCAAGAGACTTCTTTCATGGGGCTCCCATGGCCAGGCCGTGGGGGAAACAGACAGATCTCCAGACAATAGAGTGATCAGGGCTGGGATGGCAGAAGTCCAGGGTACCCAGAGGGCATGACTGGCCAGACCTGGGGCATCAGAGGGCTTCCTGGAGCAGAGGGCATGTGAGCTGAGATCCTCAAGAGACCGCTGAGAAAGCCCGGATTAACCCTTGGACCTAAGATAAAGGAAAGAGGGCTGGGTATGTGACTTTTGGTAGAGCACTGGGTTCCATCCCCTGCACTGCAGGAAAAAAAAAGGTGTGTGTGTGGGGGAGGGAGTGGAGAAGAAAAAAGATGCTAAATCTATTTGTAATTAAAACAAAACACAAGCTGGCGCTGTGGCTCAGCCTGTAATCCCAGCACTTTGGGAGACTGAGACAGGGGAATTTTGAGTTCCAAAGCCAGCCTCAGCAATGGCAAGGTGCTAAGCAACTCAGTGAGACCCTGTCTCTACATAAACCACAAAATAGGGCTGGGGATGTGGCTCAGTGGTCGAGTACCCCTGAATTTAATCTTCAGTACAAAAAAAAAAAAAGAAAGAAAAAAACACAAAAGCAGTCTCAACTAACCTCCAAGCAATTTTTATTTTTGGAGTGCCTGCTGTGTACCAGGCCATGTGCTGGGGACAGTCATGGCCGTGGCACCCTGCTGCCTGCTCTCCTGAGCTTGTCCAGCAGGAGAGCAGAGAATAAGCCCCAGAGGAGTGGGCTCAGACCACAGCTAGAAGGCCAGCACTGCTGGGTGATGTTAGGCAAATGGTTTCACCTCTCTGAGTCTCTGTTTCCTCCTCTGTGACACAGACAATGATCTTCCTGGGGTTGTTTTTAGGATTAAATAGGGTATGGCACACTGAGTCTTTGTTATTGTGCCTGGAATGTTCCAGGTGCTTAGTAAACAGGAACTTTGATTAATCACCTCCTCCCCAGCAGAGGGAATTGCCCTTCCTGGATCCCATGGTCCAACACCCTGACTTGCTGTTTGACCTCCTTCTGTCAGATGAGTGTTAGGTAGCTGGGGGCTCTGAGGGGTGGGGGAGAACATGCCCTTGACTCTGAGATAGGAGGGGAATGAGCCACACAGCTGCCTTCTCTGGAGGCAACCCATTCTCCCAGTACTTGCTAAGGACAGATATGTACCTGGGGTAGAGAGTATTTGTGGTATGTGTGTATGTGTGTGTGAGAGAGAGAGAGAGAGAGAGAGGGAGATAAAGTGTTTGGTTAAGGCAGTGTGATACAACTAAATCGTGTTTTCTGTTTACTACTTTTGAAGTGCTGGGGATCAAACCCAGGGCCTTGTGCCTATATCACACCGCCTATACCACTGAACTAAACCACTAGCCCTTCTCTGGTTTTCTACTGCTTTTTCTTTCTCTCTCTTTCTCACATACTCGCTCTTTCTTTCTTTGCCATCTTTTTCTTTCTCTGGCATTCCTTTATATCTGTTTCTCTTTTTGCTTTTTCATATTTCTTTCTCTTTTAGCCATTCTGTACCTGTCTCTGAGTTAGGTAAATCGGGATCTGCTGCAGTAACAAATCTGAGTAACTTAGAAAAAGAAGAGGTTTTGCTGTTCATACTACACAATGCCACAGGTTAGTGGTGGGTGAGGGGCTCTGATCTATGCTGTCTTCATTCACTTAGGGCTCTAGGCCGAAGGAGCTTCCATTTTTCTTTCCATTCTTTGCCCCTCTCCCCTGCAACAGGAGACTGAACACAGACAGTCACGAACTGACTCCAAAGTTTTCCACCCAAAATGATATTTCTGCTCACCGTTTATTGGCCAAAGCAAGTCAATAACCTTAGTTCAAGAGGGCAGGGACATCTCTGCAAGGGGGAAGTACTGGAGCTCTTGGTGAACAGCTCCTGTGCCTGCCAGTCTCTGTCTCTCTGTTTCTGTCATCTGTCATTGTTTCTTTTTCTCTGTGGTCATCCTCATATATTCACTCCTGCCCCAATCATTTGCCCCAGAAGATATGACCTGATTTCGGGGCAGAGATGGGGCTTCTGTGTTTTGGGAGTGTGTGTGTTTGGGGTAGGGAAGAGATTTGGCATTTGTTACAGTGACAAAGCCTAGCCTGTCCTTACTCATAAGACAAGGACCGAGATAGACACAAAGAAGGTGGTGACAGATGGACAAGGGCTTTCTCCCACCATTGTTGAGGCCCTCAGGCTTGCTGAATTAGGTGGGGTTCACCCCAGCACATTTGGGAACAGTGATTCCAGAAAGCCGCCTGGCTCTGGCAAGAGCCCAGGTCTACCTTGGTGCTCATCATGGCGGCACTTGCAGCCTGCTCTCTGCCCAGCTTTGGCCCTGACCCCACCCTTGCTCTGCTCACACAGAGAAAACCATGGAAGAAACTGAAGACAGTTCTGAAGTACTCACCCTTCATGGTCTCCTTCCGCAAACACTATCCTTGGGTCCAGCTTTCCGGACATGCTGGTGAGAGTGGGTTGTTGGGCTGGCAAGGCTGGGTAGAGGTGCCTGGTAGCTTTATATTTTGTTTTGGTGGTGCTGGGGATTGAACCCAGGGCCTTGTCCATGCGAGGCAAGCACTCTACCAGATCAGCTATATCCCCATCCCAGCCTGGTAGTTTTATAGGTAGTTTTCCTACCTATAAAATGGGCTTGGTGACAGTCCCTACCCCATGGGGCTGTTATGAAAAACACGTGGGCTGAGGACTGGGCATTTGTATCTCAGGGCAGAAGTGATTCCCTATTCTGGTGGGTGGTGGAACCTCAACTCTGGGATGGGTGGGCCTGGGTTCAAATCTTAGTTATGTTCTTTATTAATGGGTCACCCTGGGCATGTTACTTTCCTTTATTGGGCCTAAATTTCCTTGTTGGTTAACATGAAGCCTCCCTTGCAGGGTTAACTGAAGAGTTAAAACCCAAACATGCTGGGTGCAGTGGTTCATGCATGTAATCCCAGCAATTTGGAGGCTGAGGCAGGAGAATCACAAGTTTCAGACCAGCCTCAGCAGCTTAGCAAGGCCCTAAGCAACTTAGTAAGACCCTGTCTCAAAATAAAAAAGGGGCTGGGGATATAGCTCACTGATTGAGTGCCTCTGGGTTCATTCCCCAGTACCAAAACCAAAACCAGAACATAGAGAGATGGGAATGCAGACCCTTCATAAATGCAAATTATCATTCCTGGCCCTCTCTCCGTGGTCTTAGTATAGTGGGCTCTCAGTAAACAGCAGCCACATAGTTTTCCCCCAGGACCTGGCAAATGCCTGCAGCATATAGAAACACAGTGCCTAGCACATAGCACTTTTAATGAAGGGCCACATAGTAAAATATCTTAAGCAGAACAGGAGATATTGTCATGGTCCTCTTTTTTTTTTTTTAAATGTTTATTTTTTAGTTGTAGGTGACAGACTATCTTTATTTTATTTTTATGTAGTGCTGAGGATCGAACCCAGTGCCTTATGCGTGCTAGGTGAGCACGCTACCACTGTGCCATAATCCCAGCCCCTGTCATGGTCCTCTTTAGAAGATATAATCTGAACATACAGTCTGTCACAATAAAAATTTGGAAATTTTTTTAAAATTTGGAATTCTAGTCTATACTATCTATGGTACAAGAAACACTAGATTTACAAATTAACTTAAACCAATAAAAACGTGGGAAAAAATAAACTTAAGTAGGCCCTGGTTGTTAGCACCTGGGGACTCTAGGCAGAAGCAAATATAGGTCTCTAGAAAGTCATGCTCTCAACTCAGATCTCACAAAATTCCCACAGAAGATCATGAACTCACTACCCAAAATTACAAAACAAATGAGGACACACTGCTGTATATAGGACTCTCTTTAAGCAACAGAGAGCAGAAATAGGCCCTTCCCTAACTACTTCTGGCCAAGATTGAAAGAGTCCCAGGGAGGAAGAGAGAGAGCCTTGCAGGAGGGTCACACAAAATGTTGGATGACCTAAATATGATGCATATGGGAAAAATGGGAGTGGGAGTGGGCAGGGATTTTCTTTCTGATCCAGTTTCTGACCCTCTCATTGGTCCTGCTGCCCATAGGGAATTTCCAGGCAGGAGAGGATGGTCGGATTCTGAAACGTTTCTGTCAATGTGAGCAGCAGAGCCTGGAACAGCTGATGAGAGACCCCTTGAGGCCTTTTGTGCCAGCTTACTATGGCATGGTGCAGAGGGATGGCCAGGCCTTCAACCAGATGGAAGATCTACTGGCAGACTTTGAGGGCCCCTCCATCATGGACTGCAAAATGGGCAGCAGGTGGGGTTGGGACTGCCTTGGGGCAGGAGTAGAGAGTGTGTGGTGGGAATTTTTGAAAATAGGATCAAGTTACTTTTCAATACTGGTGTATGACAGTTCCAATTGTTTCATCTTTTTTTTTTTAATATTTATTTATTTTTTTAGTTGTAGGTGGACAGACTATCTTTATTTTATTTTTATGTGGTGCTGAGGATCGAACCCAGTGCCTCACGCATGCTAGGCGAGCACACTACCACTGCGTCATAACCCCAGCCCCAATTGTTTCATCTTTGCATCAGGACTTAGCATTGTCTTCTGTCTTACTAACTGAAACCTTTTTTTTTTGGTACTGGAGATTGAACTCAGGAGCACTCGACTACTGAGCCACATCCCCAGCCCTATTTTGTGTTTTATGTAGAGACAGGGTCTCACTGAGTTGCTTAGCCCCTCACCGTTGCTGAGGCTGGCTTTGAACTTGCGATTCTCCTGTCTCAGCCTCCCTAAGTGCTGGGATTACAGGTTTGCACCACCGCGCCCGGCTTTAACTTAAACCTTTTTGATGGGTATGTACTGGTATTCCATTTTGGTTTTAATTTCTATTTTTCTGATGACCAAAGAAATTGAAAACCTTTTTATGTGTTGATTGTCCATTGGAAGTCTTCTTTTGGAAAGTGCCTGTCATACAGTGTCATACAATGGAAGAGTGCTTTGCCTGGCATGCTCAAGGCCCTGGATTTGATCCCCAGCACTGCAAAAAAATTTTTAAAAAGTTTAAGTAAATGAAAATAAAGTTGGGAAAAGGGAAACATTTTTTTTTTTTAAATAGTTTTTTAGTTGTAGATGGACACAATGTCTTTATTTTACTACTTTGTATGTGGTGCTGAGGATTGAACCCAGGGCCTCATGCATGCGAGGCAAGCGCTCTACCGCTGAGCTACAGTCCGAGCCCAAGGGAAACATTTTTTTTAAAAATAAGAAAAAAAGAAAAGTACCTATTAGATCTTTTGTCCATTTTTCTTTCTCTCTCTCTCTCTCTCTCTCTCTCTTTTTTTTTTGGTCCTGAGGATTGAACTCAGGACACTTTGCCATTGAGCCACATCCCCAGCCCTTTTTATTTTTTATTTATTTATTTATTTATTTATTTATTTATTTTTATTTTAGGGGGTGGGGTACTAGGGATTGAACTCAGGGGCATTTGACCACTGAGCCACATCCCCAGCTCTATTTTATAATCTAATTTAGAGACAGGGTCTCCCCGAGTTGCTTAGTACCTCGCTGTTGCTGAAGCTGGCTTTGAACTCAGGATCTTCCTGCCTCAGCCTCCCAAGCCACTAGGATTGCGGGTGTGTGCCACTGTGTGCGGCCTTAGTTTTTATTTTGAGACAGGGTCTCACTAAGTTGTTTAGGCTTACTAAGTTGCTGAGGCTGGTCTTGAACTTGAGATCCTCCTGCCTCAGTCTCCTAAGTTGCTGGGATTACAGATGTAGCCACCATCCACAGCCATTTTTTTCTTTTATAATTTTTCATATATAATTCCTTATATGTTCTGGATAGTCCTTTGTTTTATATATACACATGCAAATGTATGTGTATATATCCTCCAACTCTCCTGTTTCACTCTTCTGATACTGGCTGAGCATTCCTAATACAAAACTCTGAAATTTGAAATGCTCTATAAATCTGCAACTTTATGAGCACATCTATGTAAATATTCCAAAATCCAAAAAATCTTTGAAATCTGAAACACTTCTGGTCCCAAGCATTTGGATATCAAGGGGTATCCAAAAGTACTTTGATAAACAGAAGTACTTTCTTTTTTTGGTAGGAGTAGGGATTGAACCCAGGGGTGTTCTACCACTAAGCTATATCCCTAGTCCTTTTTACTTCTTCTTTTTTTTTTTTTTATATTTTATAGTTGTCAATGGATTTATTTTATTTATTTATATGTGGTACTAAGAATCAAACCCAGTGCCTCACACATGCTAGGCAAGCACTCTACCACTGAGCCACAACCCCAGCCCCATTTTTACTCTTTGAGTTGGGGGTCTCACTAAATTTCTGAGGCTAGCCTTGAATTTGTGATCCTCCCACCTCTGTCTTCCAAGTTGCTGGGATTACAGGCAACTTGTGGTCCTCATGAAGATATTCTCTTGTCTTCTTCTGCAAGCTTTATTGTTTTAACTTTCATATTTAGAGCTGCAATCCATCTAGAGTTAATGTCTGTGTGGTGTGAGGCAGAAGTTGGGGTTCTTCATTTTTAATGTGGATGTTCTGTTGACCCAGCATGATTAACTATAGAGACTTCCCTTTTCCCACTGAAGTGCAGTGGCTTGTCATAAACAGGGTGAATGTGTGCGAGGGTCTGTTTGTGGACTCTGTTCTGTTCTGTCCATGTTTTCATTCGGTCTTGGGCCATGCTGTAGCTTTATAATATATCTTAGCATCAGGAAGCATGAGCCTCCCACTCTGTGCTTTATATTTCTTTTTTTTTTTTTGGTACCAAGGATTGAACTCAGGGGCACTCCACCACTAAGCCACATCCCCAGCCCTATTTTGTGTTTTATGTAGAGACAGGGTCTCACTGAGTTGCTTAGCACCTCACCATTGCTGAGGCTGGCTTTGAACTCATGATCCTCCTGTCTCAGCCTCCCTAAGTGCTGGGATTACAGGCTTGCGCCACCGCGCCCGGCTTGTGCTTCATATTTCCTTTGGCACATCCTCTCTGTGCTCAGGACCTACCTGGAAGAGGAGTTGGTGAAGGCACGAGAACGGCCCAGGCCCCGAAAGGACATGTATGAGAAGATGGTGGCTGTGGACCCTGGGGCCCCCACCCCTGAGGAGCATGCCCAGGGTGCAGTCACCAAGCCTCGCTACATGCAGTGGAGGGAAACCATGAGCTCAACGTCCACCCTGGGCTTCCGGATCGAAGGCATCAAGGTAAGGGCCGGGAGATGGCTGGCCTGTCACTAGAGAGCCTAGAACCAGACCTGAGGCTGGGATTCTTAGGGAACATGGGTGTCGGGGGACGCAGGAAAGCAGCAGATCTGGAGAGAGAATGGGGGACTTCAGAGGTCAGCACAGTCAGGACTGGAAGAGGCCCCGCTTCTCTCTTGTCCCTGTATCCATCAGCACCCTTGTTTGCCTGCTTGAGCATCTTAGATGCCGTCTTCTCTCCCTTCCCATGGCCATGTTCAAGTCTAGCCCCGTTTTCTTCTGCCCTGGCCTCTCTGGGCTCCTGGGCCCTGGTCTCGCCAGCTGTGATCTACTGTCCAACACGATAGTGAAAGGGATCCTTTCTCCTCTGCTATGATGGTTTTTCCTTTTTTCTCTTGCATTCTTGTTTTTTTTTTTTTTTAATTAATTGTTTGAATAGCTGTTCACACAGTTCAGAAGTCAAAGTATCATGAGTACACAGGGAGAATTCTCTCGTCCAGCTTTGTTGTCTTCATCCTGTCTTTCTACTCTCCTGCCTGCTTATGAGGAACCGCTTTACCAGTTTCTATGTTTCTTCCTAAAAATACAAATACATTGTTTATCCTAAATTTTCCTCTCTCCACACACTGAATAGCACTTTGCTTTTTTCTCTTAACAGTAATAATATCCTGGGGACTTTTTCGTATCATTCCATAGAGTCTCACCTTCCCTTCCTTTCTTCCTTTTCACACCTGTGTAATTCTCTTTGTGGATGTGCCATGGTTTCCTATAGGTGGACACCGAGATTGTTTCCATTACAATTCCTTGATGAGTCACTTTGTACATAAGACATTTTGCAGGTATGTAGATTTAGCTATAGATGAGGTTTCTGGAGTAGGACTGTGGGGTCAAAGATTAGACGTATTGGTAATTTTGCTAGAGACGACAGAACTCCTTTTACCGTTGCCGTGCATCCTCTGGCCTGAGCTGCCTTTCTAAGTTACAAGTATGACCTGACCATCCTCCTGTTCAAAACCTTTCCATGGCTTTCTAGTACCTCAGGAGAAGTTCCACGGCCCAGAGTGTTCCCTGGGTCTAAACTGAATCTCTTACTTCTCTCTTCCTCTTTATCTACCTTCAGGCCTCAAGGAAGCAGTTTTGTTTCTTTGAAAGGGTCCTGCTTTTTCCTGCCTTGGGACTCTGTATATGCTGTTCCTTCTGCCAGAAACGCTGTTCCCTCTATTGTTTTTCCTTTTTGGAACTGGGATTGAACTCAGGGCTTGACATATACGAGGAAAGTGCTTTGCCAACTGAGCTACATCCCAGCCATGTTCCCTCTGTTAGTCCCTGGGTTAACTCTCCATCGTTTTTCTATATTCTTTTTTTTTTTAAAGATTTTTTTTTTAGTTGTAGATGGACACAGTGTCTTTATTTTATTGCTCTGTGTGTGGTGCTGAGGATCAAACCCAGGGCCTCAGGCATGCGAGGCAAGCGCTCTACCGCTGAGCTACAGCCCCAGCCCCCTCTATATTCTTTTAATTTCTGCTTCCTCAGGGAAGCCCTCACTCGCTCATTCCCATCCCACCACATCAGAGTCCCCTTTTCACCTCCTCTTAGCTCCCTGTTCACCTTCATTGTTCTTTTTTCTTTTCTTTTTTTTAAAAATATTTATTTTTTAGTTGTAGGTGGACAGGCTATCTTTATTTTATTTTTATGTGGTGCTGAGGATCGAACCCAGTGCCTCCCGCGTGCTAGGCGAGCACGCTACCACTGCGCCATAACCCCAGCCCCTGTTCTTTTTTCTTTTTGCAGTACTGCAGATTGAAATGAGGTGTACTCTACCACTAAGCCACATCCCTAGCCCTTTTCATTTATTTTTGATTTTGAGACAGGGCCTTGCTAAGTTGCCCACGCTGGCCTCAAACTCCTCTTGCCTCAACCTCCCAAGTCACTGGGATTATAGGAATGTGCTGCTGTGCCCGGCTACACTTTCTTTCTTTCTTTGGTCCTGGGAATTGAACCCAAAGGTGCTGTACCACTGAGCTGCATCCCTAGCTATATTTTTTATTTTCTGAGACAGGGCCTAAGTTGCTGAGGCTGGCCTTGAACTTTCAACCTTCCTGTCTCCCAAGGAGCTGGGATTACAGGTGTGCGCCACTACACCTGGCTCACCTTGATTATTCTTATCTTTCTTTGTTTTGATACCATTCACTGTCTCCCTCATCTGACTTTGTCTGTCCTCTTACCTTCATGTAGCAGTGCCCATATAGGACCTGGCTCAGTGGTAGAATGTGCCCCAGTGTGACTTCTCTGACCCTCTCAAATATGAAAAGTAACTATTGCCTCATTTGTGGGGTGCTATGTGCTTTGCATCCTACATATCCAGTCCCCCCTAATCCTTCCATCAGCTTTAGGAAATAGATTCCAACACAATTCCCATTTTCCAGATGAGGAGTCCAGTGCTTAGGCAGGTGAAATAACTTGGTTAAGAACACTTAGAGCCAGGCGCAGTGGCTCACGCCTGTAATCCCAACACTTTGGGAGGCTGAGACAGGAGAATCGCGAGTTTAAAGCCAGCCTCAGCAACAGCGAGGCGCTTAGCAGCTCAGTGAGACCCTGTCTCTACATAAAACACAAAATAGGGCTGGGGATGTGGCTCAGTGGTCGAGTACCCCTGAGTTCAATCCCCAGTACCAAAAAAAAAAAAGACCACTTGGCCAGGCAGTGGCAGATTCATGACCCTAGATCCCTTCTTCTTAAAAGCTGCTTTATTAGACTGGCTAAGCCAGTCTAATAAAGGTTCAATAAAGGTCTAATAGGAGGTTCAAGGTTAGACTTGGAAAGACAGGTTGCTTGGGAGTGTGACATGTGGCTGGGCTGTACTGGACCAGGCAGGTGGCCAGGGTGCCCGGGGTGGGAAGGAAGCAGCATGGCAGAGCCCTTTTGCCTCTTGCCCTGCAGAAAGCTGATGGCACCTGCAACACCAACTTCAAGAAGACGCAGGCAGTGGAGCAGGTGACAAAGGTGCTGGAGGACTTTGTGGACAGGGACCATGAAATCCTGGTGAGTGGGATGCCCATGTACCAAAGTGTAGCTGTTTAAGACAACTACCATTTTCACTTCCAAGTTTATGGTCATTGGCGGGTTTGGCTAATCCTGGCCAGCTTTGCTCAGTGTGGTTAGCCTGTAGCTTGGCTAAGGCCAGCTTGTCCAGTGGCCTGGCTTCTGTTTCAGTTCAGGACTTGGCATCTGCTACTGGTGCTTCTTTCCTTAGAAGCAGGGAGCTAAGAGAACGAGAAAAGTACAAGGCCTCTTGATGCCTGGTCTCAGAATGGCCATGTTGCATTTGCCAAAGCAGGTCACATCAGGTAATCAAGCCTGGCTCCGAGGGAAGGGGAAAACAGATTCTATCTCTTGATGGATTCGCGGGTATTCATGTAATCTACCTCACTCTTGTCTGTGACACCTTAATGAATCCCATCCCTTACTCCTCTGTTCCCCCACTTTTCCCCATGGCACTCTGTATTGCATGCTGGCTACAGTGTGTTCACTCCTTTGATGGTACATTTCAAGATGGCTCACAAAGGGCTTACAGCGTTTCTGTGCTAACCAAGGCACCCTTCCTTTCATACTCAGAAAAAGTACGTGACACGCCTAGAAGAACTTCGAGAAGCTCTGGAGAACTCTCCCTTCTTCAAGACCCATGAGGTGCGAGCCCTGGCTGACGTGGGCTTGGGGGATTGGGGTCCAGGCATGAAGGAGAAACTGTTGACAGAGGCCAAGTTACAAAAGGCAGCCCCCACATTTTGGGGCCCAGGAAAAAGGATTTCAGGGAGGTGGGATAGTTGTAAGCATGGCCTCGTCTCAGGTGGCCTGGAGATGAAGGCTGTCTCTGCTGTGTGACCCTGGCCACTGGCTGACACTCTTGGGCCTGAGTTTTCTCCTCTTTAACATGGGCAGGAACAGTAGTACTTTCCTCCCAGGGTTGCAAAGCTGCAAGAGTGCCACATGTTTGGAACATACAAAGGCATTTAACTCCTACTAATTACAATTAGCTTATGTCACAGTTTTCTGTAGTTGCTATTTATTTATTTTTGGTACTAGGGATTGAACTCAGGGCACTTGATCACTGAGCCACATCCCTAGCCCTATTTTGTGTTTTATGTAGAGACAGGGTCTCACTGAGTTGCTTAGCGCCTTGCTGTTGCTGAGGCTGGCTTTGAACTCGCAATCCTCCTGTCTCAGCCTCCCAAAGGGCTGGGATTGCAGGCATGTGCCATCGCGCCCGGCACTATAGTATTTATTTATACCTCCTTGTGTGGTGGTCCTTGCCCTCCCCCTCTGGCTCCCAGCCCCTCTGTCTTGAGAGACATAGATCCTGTGAGGCTGTGTTGGGAAGTCTGTGAAGTGGCATCACCCACGTGCATCCTCTCCTCTCTTCAAGGTGTTCGGTCTGCCGTTCCTACCCTGCTCACCTCTCCTGACATCACTGCTGAGAGCACTGATCCAGGAGTCAGGCTGACTCCAGTTCAGATCCCAGCTCGCAAAGCTCCTGTGCCTGAGCAGCCATTCAGGGAGGCCTCAGTGACCCTACCTATAGAATGAGTGACAGCAGCAGCTGCCACGTAGATGTTGCACAGGTTAAACAGGCTAATACATTGGAGCCTGGCCCATAGTAAACCATCAGTATGTGCCAGCTGTCATTGTTATGTTTGTTTACCAAATGTCACCCTTGTTCAAATGTCACCCTTGTTCTTGTCACTGCCTTTAGGTTTTACACAGAAGTCACAAAGAGTAGCTGTGGGCACCCCATCTCTTCTGTCCTTGTGTTTGGTTTCCCTTTCCTGTTGACTTAACAGTTTAAAAATAGAGTTGCCACAGTTTAAGATATGGGACTTCATGCCAAAATTGGGATTTCCAGTTTTTCTTCATTTACCTCAGAGATTGCAGTATACACTGTACATTCACAGACATATATATGTGAAGTATGTACACATGTGTGAATGCACAATCTGAGGTAAATGCTATTACTCTCATTTTGTATGAGGAAGCAGCCACAGAGGCTAAAACACCTGCCCAAGGGTGCACAGCCATTAAATGGCAGAGCCCGGATTTGAATTCTGGCAGCCTCGCTCTGGGTTTCATACTGTCACTACCCTGCTCTGCTGCCGTCAGGGAACAGACCTGGGGCAGTGTCTGCTCCTCAAGCTAACTGTATTCTCCCCCCTGCAGGTGGTGGGCAGCTCCCTCCTCTTTGTGCACGACCACACCGGCCTGGCCAAGGTCTGGATGATAGACTTTGGCAAGACAGTGGGCCTGCCTGACCACCAGACGCTCAGCCACAGGCTGCCCTGGACTGAGGGCAATCGCGAGGATGGTTATCTCTGGGGTCTGGACAACTTGATCCATCTCCTTCAGGGGCTCACCCAGAGTTGACCCACTCAACAGCTGCCCGGTGTATTGGATGGTGCCAGTCTGGCTGGAGGAGCCCCAAGAAGCTGAGGGGGCCCGAGGTTGGCAATGGGAAAGGCTGTATTGTAGCACAAGACCAGTGTAGAAGGTCTGAGGAATCCCAGGAGATTCAGCAGCACCTGGCTTCCTTGCGACCTAAGGAATGTGACCAGTCAGGGTCATAGCGAGTCAACAAAACCAGAACCAGATCCCCTGACTAGCCAAGATGACTTCCCAGGTGCCGCATGCTGCCCCAGGGCTGATAACTGCTGGGTGGGGCATAGCTTACCTGTCAGGCCTGGCTCTATGGGATCCTCCCCATTCCTCAAAGGATTCTGCTAACCTGTTGCAGATCCAAACCACAGGCACATCTAGTCTATGTGCCAGGACTGTGACCAGCACAACCTTGTTCTTTGGTGCACCAGATCCAGCTTCAGGACTTCCTCCTCCTGCCCTATCCCTGGGCTTTTCTGTCTTCTTCCCTGTAGCGAACTGCAGCAGCAGGAAGGAGTTTACCAGGCAGGGGAAGTGAGTTTTCTCTTTGGGAATCAGCTGCCTTGCTCTCAAGGGACTCCACCCAATCCCAGCCCCTCACCCAGTGAAGTGCCAGGTTGGCCCAGAAGCACAAATGGGTGCAGCTTCTGACATGACCTTGGGTTTGCAATCTGGCCCAAGCCAGACTCTAGAATCCTGGGGTGTTGCAGACAGCCCATGTTCCAGTGCACCAGCTCCTGTGACTGGTTTCCTGGCCCGTGAGGATGGACTTGGGGAGGACTGGTACCTACCTCTTCCCTAAGCTGAAGCCTTAGTGTCTTCCAGGCCTGAGACATGTCCTCCTTTTCTACTGACCATCTTTATACTTATTTATACACGAAGTAGTTGTTAGATGGGGTAGTTGTTAGGAGGCAAAAATGGCTTCACTGTGCCTCCCACCCACAACACCCCAATAAACAAAGTAAATGCAGTGGTGTTCTGTGTGTCTGGGAGTGTGGGCTCAAATCCACACACTCTGGACAGTGCTGGGTGGGGTAATGACCGCCTTGGGACAGAGGCAGACTCTGGATCAGCTGGTTCACCTACTTAGTGCTGTTCTTGTGTCTGGCTCTATGCTGGACAATGCAGGGCATACGCTCTTGGGCTCCCTGGACAGTGCACCAGAGGGACAGTGCCAACTAAAATATCAGGCTGGAATGGGAATGCCCCTCTTTATCCCATTCACTGGCTAGAAACACTGCACTGCACTGTAGTTTCCCTAAGTGACTTCTTGTTGGGTGTTCGAGGGACACTGCAGTGACAAAGGCGTGTTCCTTCTCTTTCAGAGTGGAGGTTAACAGGTTTTCATTAACCTAAGAATCACAACACTAGGTGGTGCACACTTGTTATCCCGGTGACTCAGGAGGCGGAGGCAGAATTGCCAGTCTAGCAAGGAAGCAAGACCCCGTCTCAAAACGAAAAATAAAAAGGGTGAGGGATGTAGATCAGTAGTAAAGTGCCCCTTTACAAAAAAAAAAAACAAACAAAAAAAACATGACTCTCACTCATGTCTCATGTTTGTACAGACAGATGGAAAGATGGGTTTGTGGCCAGCACCACCATGAAGTTCAGGGAGCTGTGAGGCAGCTTAGCTGGTGGCGAGACACTACCTGTTTTGAATCTTGATTCTGCCACTTTCCAGCCATGTGATTTTCTGGGCAAGTCACTTCTTCAGACCTCTATTTGTCAAACTGGGGAGGAGGATTTACTATGGTTTGAATATATCCCTCCAAAGCAGATGTGTGAGAAACCTCATCCCCAAATTCCTGTTAATGTATCTGCAGGTGCGTCCTTTAAGAGATAATTAGAATTAGATGAGGTCTTGAGGGTGGGCCCCCATGATAGTAGCAATAGCTTTATAAGAGGAAGAGAGACCTGAGCTGGCATCTTGCTCCATCTTGTTGTGTGATGCTGTCCACCTTGTTAAGAAAGAGCAAGGAGAGCCGGGTGCAGTGGCACACACCTGTAATCCAAGCACTTTGGGAGGCTGAGACAGGAGAACTGCGAGTTCAAAGTCAGCCTCAGCAATGGTGAGGTGCTGAGCAACTCAGTGAGACCCTGTCTCTACATAAAACACAAAATAGGGCTGGGGATGTGGCTCAGTGGTCAAGTACCCCTGAGTTCAATCCTCGGTACCAAAAAAAAAAAAAAAAAAAAACCAACAAAAAAACCCAGCAAGGAGCCTGGAGTGGTGGTGTATGCCTGTAATCCCAGAGACTTAGAAGGTTGAGGCATCATGAAGTTCAAAGCCAGCCTCAGCTACTTAGCAAGGCCCTAAGCAACTTAGTGAGACCATCTCAAAATAAAAAACAAAAAAGTCTGGGGATGTGGCTCAGTGGTTAAGTGCCCCTGGGTTTGATCCTTGGTACCAAAAAAAGGGAGCAAGAAAGCCCTTACCAGATGCCAGCCACACTCTTGGACTTCCCAGCCTCGAGTGGTGCCAAATAAACCCCTCCTCTTTACAAGGGTTTCAAATATTTTGTATAGACTAAGACAAGGAACCTAAGTACTCTCCCTTCCGGGGCCGGAGAACTTGATGAGTTAACACTGGTAAGGGGGTTGACATACCTAACTGCTCTCAGATGGGACTTGAAACACCCAGAAGACAGGGTGGGCACCTAGCTTAGGCCCTGGGACTCTCCAAGTGGTACTCTAGGGACTTGAAAGGCCAGTAAGGTTGGCAGGCAGAACGTGAGGAACAGCCCAGGACAAGCACAGGGGAGCTGAGTGGGGAAGCATTTAGTCCCTGTTCTATGAGCAGACTGGGAGGGAGCACAGTGTCCAGGAAGAAGGCTCCTGCAGATGTCCAGCAAGGTGATGGTGGCTTAGAAAATGTAGTCCTTGGAGAGAAAGCAGTGGATGGCACACTCAGGTGGGCTACACAGGACATAGGATCTGGGGATAGGAATCAATGGGTGTTTGATCTGGAACGGATGGGCTTGGGCTTGGGCCAATGTCCAAGCTTGAAATGGGAAGGATGGGGGGACCCTGATGAAGGATCTCTGGGTGGAAGGCTCTCAGAAATCTAGCCCAAACCTTCAGGTGTCACAAAGGAAGAGAAACTGGGCCACTCTTTAAATGGTGACAGATCCAAGCTGCAGCCAGGCACCCAGCCTCAGCTAGTCACTGGACTCTCGTGGTCTGAGCAGCAGGGCCTGGCCACAGAGGCCAGCACGCACCCCACCACTGGGCACCACATACACCTGTCCATCAGTAGCCCTTAAGGGTGAGAAGTCTGTCAGCTGCAGGTTGCTATCCCGGACTTGGTCATAGTCCCACAGCTGGTAGTGCCAACTCTTGCCCTGCTTGGAGAGAAGGAAGACAGCTCCCGGGAAGCCTTCTTCTGGCATGGATGGTGGCTGGCAGGGTATGCCAGGCTCGGGATGGAAAAGGCCAGGCAACTCAGGGTCCTCAGTGTAGCCGAGGTTTGGCACACTTTGCACACCCAGTAGTACCCCTGGGGGATATGAAGAGATGAGTGGCACTGCCCTGATTTCCACTCCCTCCAACCCTCCAAGGCATGTGCCTTGATCCCCATGTAAGAAGGAGGTGGGGAACGATGGCCACACAGGTGGGCTGGACTGAGACCCAGCACACATCTGGCTCCAAAGCTGCACACATTTTAAGTCCCACTTCCCACAAGCACAGGACGGGTGGCAAGGCAGCACTCGATGGAGGAAACACCATCACCTCCAGCTGTCCGGGAAAGATATGCTCAGAGAGAAGGCCTCAAGGACAGGGCCATGAAGAGGCCTAGTGCATCCTTGATCTTGGTCTGTGACATGCACAAATCTGGTCTTTCATGCAGGTGGAATGATGACAATACTGGTGACCCTTACTAAGACATGCAATGTGCCAAGTACTACTCCGAGTTTTAGGCTGCCTTATGAGGTGGGTTCCACACCAATTTAAAGATGGGAAACAGAGGCCCAGAGAGGTGAAGAAACTTGTCCAGGCCTAGAAGTGGCTGGGCTGGGCCCAGAGCTCAGGCTGTCTGACCCTTGAGTCTGTGCTCTGAGCTCATTTGTGGATATCCCAACACCCAGCCATCTGAGGCACCTGCTGCCTGCCAGGTCTTGTGCTAAGAACCCGGTGGGGACGGGTGGTCCAGCCCTGGTCCGTGACTTGAGTGCATGGCCTGGTGTGGAGGTGCCAGCACAGGAGTGAGAACGTGGGAGGGTTAATGGGGCTGGGAAGATCCAGGGAGAGAGGCACAGGGGCAAAGGAGGGGACACCCACCTGCACTTACTGCCCAGTGGGCCTTGTGACCCTTCTTCTGACATGGTTCGTGGTTGAAGTCCTCATCGTAGCTGATGCTGGTGTTAAGGCCAAAACCATGGGATGGTCCTGGGCCCCACCCTTGCCATGCCTGCCCCGCTCACTCCTAGGCCCTGGGATACGGGATAAGCAGGGGATATCCAGTGATAAGGTGCTGCAGGACAAGGTCTCTGTTGGGACCACCCAGACCACCACAGAGCAGCTTGGTTTGACAGCCCAATGTCTCCTGGGCCAGCCTGCCCATGTCAGCCACTGTAGGTGAGAGCACACAGAGAGATGGCTTAGCGTGTGCCCGGCCCCCGGCCAACAAGACCCACGTTTCTATCTCTCACCATGCCCATCACCCCTGACGCACAAAAATTCATAAGCTGAGGCAGAAAGGGGGTCAGCCCCATGTTCATGACCACAGTGAAAAGGCAGAACTAGGTGTGGCACGCAGATACCTGGCAAACTCCACCTGGTGACTTCTGTGGCTTACAGGCAGGGAGACAGGCCTGGGAAATGGAATGAGACCCCCTCACACGTGCCAGCAACAACCCACCAGCCTCCCTGGTTCTGCCCTAGGAAGAGACCCTGAAGCATGGGGCTTGAGACCCTTCCCTACGCAACTTACCAGAGAACATCTCTCCCTGGGCAGTGTAGCCTCGCTCCATGGCTACCTGCACCAGTCTCTCCAGGGGGATGCTGCTGGGAGGCGACAGGAGAGTGCCTGCCATCCACAAGGCCACCAATCCACATCTGAAAGACAAGCCTTGACCCTCAACTCTTACTTCATGCCATTACTGGGCTCCCTTTACCCCTGGAGTAGGAGTGGGGAACAGGTTTGCTGCTCTGGAGGAGTTCCCCTTCCCCTTCCCCTTCCCAGGCCAGGTAGGGATATCTGATCCCTTCATGGTTGAAGATGGCCTGGGCCTGGGCCTGAGCCCAGGGCTGGAGGGTGGGGACAGAGGTCATGGGGGCTTTCTGGGAACAGGGGCTAAAGCAGTTAGACCAATGGACCAGGTTCATTTGTTCACTCAACTGGAGCTCACTCGCTTGCTTGTGTGTTTCACTGTTTACTAAGCATGTCCCCAGGCCCCCCAGTGCAAAGTTCCCTTCTCCCTCTCCTCTTCCCACACTCCCAGGTGAGTCCTCAGGAAGCCCAGGGAAGGCAGAGCCAAGGCGGGTCCTACAGTGGGGCACTTACTGAGGGCCTTCTTGGATGAGGGAGGGCAGGTCACCACAGAAGAGGATCCACTGCAAGTCACTCCGGAACCTGAAGCAGAGCCACAAGTGGGTCACAAGGGAACAGCTCTGAGAGTTCCCCTTGAGGTCCAGGTGGGAGCAGGTGTACAGGCAAGGGAATATAAGAAACAAGGCCTAAGGGCTGCTTCTGGCTTCCTTCTCTCCTGATGAGGCACTTAATTTCCCTAAGCCTCAGTTTCCTCATCTGTTTGGGAGAATCATTCTCCTGCCTGCTCCCTGCCTTCTCTCCAAAGTTGAAAGGCAAAAAGCAGATGTGGAAACTTTATAACTAGGAGTCAGACAGATTTGAGGGAATGGCTCACAGGGGTGTCATATACCCAAATTCTGTGATTTTTTTTTTTTTCCCTTAAAGTCTGTTAAACAAGGTGAAAGTCAAGATGGAAATCCCTTAATTCACCCTTGAATAAAACCAAGTAGCAAGGCCTAAGAGATCACCTTGATAATGACTCTTTACAGGCCTGACCAGCCCCACCCTGGTTCCCACTGTGGGGTGTCTCCTGGCAAAGGGTAATGATACCACAGCAGGGTGGTTAAAAACACCACATCCCTGTCAGAGTTCAAAGGGGCATTTCTCTTTGCACTGTGGCTAAGTGACTTCACCACTATAAACCTCAGTTTTCTCATCTGGGAAATGCGATGTTCTTATCTCATGGGGTTGCTGAGAGTCATGGTAAATTAATACTTAAAGCCAGGTGGCGCACGACTGTCATCGGCTGGGGAGGCTGAGACAGGAGGAGTTCAAAGCCAGCCTCAGCAAAAGCAAGGTGCTAAGCAACTCAGTGAGACCCTGTCTCTAAATAAAATACAAAATATAGGGCTGGGGATGTGGCTCAGCTGTCGAGTACCCCAGAGTTCAATCCCTGGTACCCACCCCCCAAAAAAACCAAAACCAAAAAAAAACAAACAAAAAAAACCCCAAAACTTAAAAACACTCAGAATAATACCTGACAGATACTAATCACGCACTGACAAGTGGTTGTTTTTTACATTCAGTTTGCCTCACGGTGGCTGCGATAGTAAAGGCTGGAGAGCTCAGGAGTTTCTTTTCTAAATCAAGTCCCTAGCAAATGTCTAGCCCCTTTCCCTCCTTTCTTGCCAGAGTCCCTTGGATGCTCCACATCTCTCCCTAGGACCCTGAGGAAAACCTCTCCCTGACTCCCCAGTGCCCTCAGGACAGTCTAACTCCCTTCACATGGCCCACCATATCCCATGTGAACTGGTTCTTGCCCACCTTACCAGGCCCATCTTTGCCCTGTCTGGTTAAGGTGTATTTGCAGTACCTGAAAAAGAACACGTCTTCATTTTACTCTGGGCCTCTGCCCAAGCAGTCTCCTCTAATCACATCCTCCCTACTTGACTTGCTCAGCTGTGCTGGGGTTTCCCCTCTCCAAGAAGCACCCACTGACATCTCAGCCTGGGTCAGGCACTCTCTGTAGGGTCTTTCATCACAGCCCTGATCATTCCATGTTATGGAAAGTTCTGCCTCTGGAATAGGCACTTTTAAGAGCAGCTTTCTTCATTACGGGAGGCATACCACTCCTGACGGACCTAGGTAGGGAACTAGAGTCCTCAGTCCATCAGGCTGTTTGATTTCAGGAAATGGGAAAACTGGAGAGGAGAGGGGTGACTTGAGCTGGGGACTGGTGGTTTGGTCAGACTCTGGGTGGGGTGGGGCGAGGAGACCCTACCGGTCCTTCTGCAGTCTCAGGAGCCTCTTTACATCTTCTCTGCCCGTGGGAACTGGGCCTGCCTTCTCCAAGGCCTCCTTCAGGAGCTGGCTCTTCTCCAGGCCGTAGACATGAGGGGGAGCAACCCTAGTGGCAGGGGGTGGAGGCGGCAGTGGGGGTGGCGGGGGAATATGGGACTGGAGACAAGGTTGGGGTAAAAAGGCTAAGTTCAAGGGACTAGGGAGCAAGGGAGGAGTTGGAACGATGGGGGCTTGAGGTTCAGGAGATCTTCTAAGAGGGATTGAGGGTTCTAGGGGAGACGAGCTTGGAGAAGTCATTTTGGGGTCTGTAAGATGGGCTGAGGGGTTGGGAATTGAAGAGAGGAGGTCCTCCAAAAGGGTTAGGTCTCAAGGATGGAGATTTCAAGGGTTTTAGAACTGAGTTCCAGAATTGGGGGGCTGACCAACAGGTTGGAAAAGACCAGGGCTAAAATAAACCATGGGAGCAAGAACCGGGTTGACTCAAGTTATGAGGTATCTGAGGGTTAATAGAGTGGGGTTCAAAAATCCAGAAACAGATTTATGGCACGGGGCTGAAGTGGGTTGGGCTACGTTTGAAGACTTAATAAGGAAAAATCTGTAGGCATTATTTCACTTCTGGGACTGGATTTAGGGAACTCCTGGGTCACTCTTGAGATATGGGGCACCTGAACGGCGAGACCTAGGAACCTGGGGCTAGAGATTGGAGGAATTTAGACTCTGTCCCTCAATACATCCCAAGCCCGAGTTCAGAAGCTTGGAACTGACCTTTGAGCTAGAGGTCAAGAGGTCAAGTCGGACACTGGACAGGGAAAATGGTCTAGTGCGGTGAAGATCCTGGAATCGACAATAGGAAAAGTCCGGAAGCTGAGAAAGCTGAGATCGGTGGCCCGACGGAGTCGCGATGCTGCTGATATAGGGAATGGCGTTTAGGAAGCAAAACCCGCCTCCCTCTGCGCGAAATGGCGGCGCCCCCCTCCCCCGACACAGCCTTTCCTGTGTCACATGGCAGAACGCACCTCGCGTGCCCACCCCTTTGGTGATCACGTGACAAAAGACGTGCGTCCGCAGGGAAGAGGTGGGACTTCCAAAGGACTGCCTCCGGAAAAGACTAGGGCATGAGCCGCGTCTTGATTGGCAAAAAGCTCGTGATCTTCGCTGATTGGTCCGTAGGCTCGGGCGCGACTGAAGACGGACTCTCCGCAGAGGGGCGGGACCTTTCTGTTGAGGCGGGAACCCAAGTGTGGTTTTGATTGGCAAGCTCAGAGCCCAGGGACGATACTTACTCTGATTGGTCGACCTATCGAATTTCCAGGCGGGGATTGGCTTACAGAAAAGAAAAGGCGGGACCAAAGGAGGAATCTTTGTGCTCTGGGCCGAAGAACATACCTGGCGCCACTTTAGGGACTTGAGGCCCTGTTGGTAAGTTTTCTCGAGCCCCAGAGGCTGTTGGCGCTGGAAGGGCGGGCGGAGCATTTGGTGTCCGGCTTTCCCGCACCTCGTCTGGAGAAATTTTCTCGCTGTGCGAGGCTAGGCTGTCCAAAAGCTTCCCTGCTTTCTTAACTGGCTCTTACATCCGGGGTTCGCCCCCTCGGACTGCCCTTTGGGTGTGTGAGCCAATGGGAATCGCCACTTGGGACGCTCCGCCTGCCGGGCCGCGTAGAGCATCCCGGGATTCGTAGTAAACTTCTCTAGATTTCTCTCAGCACGCGGGCCGGAGAAGCGGAGTCCCTAGCTCGCATTGTTGCCCAAGCTGTGCCTTTCCCCCAACTCCTGTTTTACCTGACTTCCTGCTAGAAGGAACTGAGCAGACTCCGTTAAGTCAGCTACCGGAGACCTGGAAAAACCCAGGTCTTAACTCACCCTTTTCTCTCTTTAAGCCGTACCTTGGTGCCTCTCTCCATGGCAGTTCCCGAGACCCGCCCCAACCACACTATTTATATCAACAACCTCAATGAGAAGATCAAGAAGGATGGTGAGTGCTCGGGATGCTCTGGACCTTGGGCTGCCTCGTATGAGGTGGCTCCTTTCCACCTCAAGTATCTGCTTCTCTTTTTCCGTCTTCTTCAGCCAAACGAATAAGTTAACCCCTTGGCCTTCGTACATACTGTTTCTTGTATCTCACGCACACGTCTTACGTTCCTCCCTGTAACCTGGGCACTGTTGATAATCCTTCAAGGTTTTAGCTTAAAGGACTCTTCCAGGAAGCCCTCCAAGAGCCACTCTCCAATCAGATGGCTGCCACTAACTTCCCATAGACCCTGGGTATCCCCACTCGAGCCAGGATCGCTCTACTGCCATGCTGTCTTCCTTGCGGCCTGTGAGCTCTGTAAGGACTGATAGTGAGATTATCTTGGTCCTTGTGGTATTCTCCGCGATAACCTCGCAACGGAAATATACAGCATTAGAGATGGTTAACACTCGAAACCAGGGACTAATTTATGCACTTATGTGAATCTTCATTATTTTTAATTTTCATAACAAACCTGTAGGAGAGCACTGCTGTTATTCCCATTTCCGAGACTGAGAAAGTGAGATTTAGGGGTGCTTAAGGTCATGTAACAAGGAAAATTGTTGACTGCAGGTGTGGAATTTTGCTTAGGAATTCAGTTCTTTTATACCTTTATTAGTTTTTAATATTTATTTATTTATTTGGTGCCAGGGATTGAACTTGACCACTGAACCACACCTCCAACCCTATTTTGTATTTTATATAGAGACAGGGTCTCACGAGTTGCTTAGTGCCTGCCCTGTTGCTGAGGCTGGTTTTGAATTGGCGATTCTCCTGTCTCAGCCTCCCAAAGCGCTGGGATTACAGACAAGGGCCACCACGCCCTGCTTAACTTTATTTATTTTTTTATGCGGTGCTGAGGATGGAATCCATTGCCTCAAGTGTGCTAGGCAAATGCTCTACCACTGATCCGCAACCCAGCCAAGGAATTCAGTACTTGAAATCAGAAAGACACTTCTACTTTCTTGAGTAAATGATCAATTTACTGAGTCTTATTTTCTATACCTGAAAACTGGCGCAAATCATAACCACCTCTGAGTGGATGTTTTGGGGATCAAATTAGCTAAGTCTTCACACAGTGCTTCATTTCCTGGTACCCAGCAGTTAGTGAGGGTGGAATAAAAGCTGTTATTAAACCAGCTTGGGTGGCATACCTCTGTAATCCTAGCAATTTGGGAGACTGAGGCAGGAGAATTGCCAAGTTTGAGACCAGCCTCAGCAATGTAGTGAGGCCCTCTCTCAAAATAAAAAGGACAAGGAATGTGGCCAAATACCTCTGGGTTCAGTCCTTGGTACAAAACAACAAAAACAACTAAACTCATTACCTCCAGAAAATTTTCAGGACAAGCAAAGAATATTAACTGGGATTAAGTTTGAGATAACCAACAAAATTCCCATTAAACCAAAACAAGGGCTGGGTGGTGGTTCATGTCTATAATCTCAGAGACTGTGGAGTCTGGGGTGGGAGAATTACAAATTTGAGGCCAGCTTGAGCAATTTAGCAAGGCCCTGTCTCAAAACAAATTTTTAAAGAGGACTAGGGATGTATCTCTTTGAAGTGCTTGTCTAGCTCTGGGTTCAGTCCCCAGTGCTGCAAACCCCACAAAAACCTTGGAATGTAAATTCCATGTATACTTTCAGAATATCATGCTTAGCCTGTACTAGTTTTTGATAGCTCAGAGTTATAAGGACCATTATGGGGGAGGCACAAGCAGAGTGATAAAGCTGGAATTGAAAGCCTAGAAAATACAGATGGAAGCTGGGCGCGGTGGTGCACGCCGGTAATCCCCGCACTTTGGGAGGCCGAAACAGGAGAATCGTGAGTTCAAAGCCAGCCTCAGCAACAGGAGGCGCTGAGCAACTCAGTGAGACCCTGTCTCTAAATAAAACACAAAATAGGGCTGGGAATGTGGCTCAGTGGTTGAGTGCCCCTGAGTTCAATCCCCGGTACCAAAAAAAAAAGAAAGAAAACACAGATGGATTCATTTGACCTGATAGGAGACATTTGGAAGAACTTGCCAGGTAGGGAAAGTATGTATATTACCATGAGATAGAAGAATATTTCATATTTGCACCAGGAAGTGCAAATATCTAGGGACAAAAGAGCCTGAAGCATTCTGGGAATTACACACAGTTTCGATCTGAGGCCTAGAGGCCTATACATATTGGAGCGGCCTTCCAGTGAGCAGTGCACTGATGGCTTGCAGGCCTGTGGCCGTGGGGAGGCAGGAAACTTTATTCTGAGGGTGTTGGGAGGCCAGGCCATTCCTTGCTTTGGTTGTGCCACTTATAGAAAGTCTTCTATAAGACAGTGGGCAAGAGTGGAGGCTGGAGAGTGGGGAGAGCTCCAGAGGCCAGGGGAGTGACTGGTGTCTAGACTGTGTTTAAGGGGATGGAACATGGAGAGGAAAACCAGAAATGTCCCCATCAGGGGCATTTTTGGCATATTTCAAAACACCCTTGACCCTTGTCTCCCACCCCCAACATGTGCACACACCTGTATTTCTGGCACTTTTTTCCTTTGGCCTAAGACACTGTTACAGTTTTTAACATGTGGGCGATGAGAGGGTTCCTGTGTTTTGCTCAAGTCCCACTTGCTGTAAAGCAAGACAGTTTGCTGGCAAGGTGTTGGGGGATTGGTTCAGGTGGCATTGGGTCATAGACCTGGCTCTGTTTTGTCCTCAGCACTGTCAGTGTTGAATCCCGTGAGAGCAAAACTGAGAGTCAGTGATGCCACCTCATGGGATTTTTGTGAGGATTTTTATTTTATTTTGTTTATTATGTGATGCTGAGGATCGAACCCAGTGCCTCACATTTGCTGGGCAAGTGCTCTACCACTGAGCCACAGCCCTTTGTAAGGATTTAATGAAGTTCATTTCCATATAGTATTACATGGTATATTTTTTTGTGTGTGTACCAGGGATTGAATTCAGGAGTGCTTAGCCCCTCCACATCCTCAGCCCTTTTAAAAATATTGTTTACAGCCAGGCGTTATGGCGCAAGCCTGTAATCCCAGCACTTAGGGAGGCTGAGACAGGAGGATCGCGAGTTCAAAGCCAGCCTCAGCAATGGCGAGGGGCTAAGCAACTCAGTGAGACCCTGTCTCTACATAAAACACAAAATTGGGCTGAGGATGTGGCTCAGTGGTTGAGTGCCCCTAAGTTCAATCTCTAGCACCAAAATAAACAAACAAATAAAAATATTATTTAGAGACAGGGTCTCGCTAAGTTGCTTAGGGTCTCTCTAAGTTGCCGAGGCTGGCTTTGAACTGGCAATCCTCCTGAACTGCTGAATTACAGGCATGCACCACGATGCTTGGCATTACATGGTGTTTTTATCCATCAGTGTTTGTGTGCTGGAGTCTGAACTAGGCATGGGGAGACTGAGACTATAGCAAACAAATCAGAGTGGCCTATAGCTGTGAAGACAATAAATAAACATTAGGTCAGGAGTTGGAAAATGTCATGAAGTAAAGGCAAGTAGGGTAAGGTGAGAGAGAGGAGGGACACAGTGATGTGTTAACATGGTCAGAGAAGACCTCTTGGAAGTGGCAACATTTTTGTTGAGGCCTGAATGACTGGAAGGAGGCAGCCATGGAAACATTTGGAGGTTTCCTTTTCCAGCTGGTGCAAAGGCCCGGTGGCAGATAGGTGTTTGTCTTGAGAAAGGGCTGGGAGACCCATGTGACTAGAGGCATGGGAGTGAGGTGGAGTTTGGGCAGACATGAGGTTGGAGAAATTTACCAGGACCACATAAAGAGGGCCTATATCAGGAATGTGAGTGACAATGAAAAGAAGTGCTGCTATTTATTGAGGACTTTGTACATAGGCATTCGTACTCCTCACTTGGAGATTGCGGGCAGGTATTGTGAATGTCCACATCTTGTAGAAGAGTGAACTCAACCACTTGAGTGGTTCTTGGCAGGCTGCTGCTGCTGTTGTGGGGTCTTAAGAGGTCACTGCCTGTGGCATTCGGAGTGCCTTCTCAGTTGGCCTTGTGCCTGGGCTGTGCTTCTCTGAAAATAGGAGCTAAAGCCTCTGATCACTGTGGCTCTTTCTTTTCCTGACTGCAGAGCTGAAGAAGTCCCTGTATGCCATTTTCTCCCAGTTTGGCCAGATCCTGGATATCCTGGTGTCGCGGAGCCTGAAGATGAGGGGTCAGGCCTTTGTTATCTTCAAGGAGGTCAGCAGTGCCACCAATGCCCTGCGCTCCATGCAGGGCTTCCCGTTCTACGACAAGCCTATGGTGAGCACTGTGGGCCGAGCGGGAGTGAGTGTGTGTGTGTGGGGGGGGGGGGGGGGGGAGTCCCAGGCAGATCATTTAGGAGCAGTAGGCCCCAGGAACTGCTGGGCTCCTGTTCCCTCCATCTGGAGAGGATGGGGTGTTGAAGCCTACTGCTTGTAACTTCTGGGTATGGGAACCTGACGTCACATATTCTAGTTACCTTTCTCAAGCATCTAGAAATGGGGTCGGTTGGTTGTTGGTTTGGCTGTACTGGGGATTGAACCTGGAGCATTCTGCTGTAGAACAGCATTCTCAGTCCTTTGTATTTTTTTGTTTTGAGCTGGTTGCCAGAATGGCCTCCAATTTGTGATGCTCTTGCTTTGGCCGCCCACATAGCTGGGGTTACAGGAGTGCATGCACCACCACATCAGGCTTAGGAATTGACTTTTGAGAATTAAAAATTCTAAATGTTTTTCTGTTATCCCTTTCCCTCGTGTTTTTCCCAAGTCACTGCTCGGAGCACATCAAGCACTCGGGTCTGTGTGAGTTGTCAGAGTCCTGTTGACTCTGCCTTCAGAACTACTGGCTGCTGGCTGCTAGCCTGTCGTCGCCACCCCCTTCCCTGCTCAGTAGGCTCCCTGCTTTGATCCCTGTTCCCCACAGGCCAATCTCTACACCACAGCCCTCCCTTTTTTTTGAGGTACTGGGGATGGAACCCAGGGCCATCGAAAGTGAGGCAAGTGCCTTACCACTGAGCTGCATCTCCAGCCCCACAGCCTTTTTCTAAGACAGAGTGAGGTTTGTCACTGTTCTTACAAAACTCCTGGCTGTCAGCTTTCTAAGAAAACACAAAGCCTTCACTGCGTTCCCCAGCTGACCTTATGTTTCCTCCTCAGCTCTTGAGCCTCTTTGCTATTCCTGGGACATGCTGGGTAGGCCTTAGCTCTTTGTATGGCTGTTCCTTTGTTAGAAGGCTCTGTCACCAGATGTCCTTATGGCTCACTCCCTGGCTCCTTTTCTGTCTCTGCACAAGTTAGTGTCATCTTAGTATAGAGCTGGCATTCCTGGCTTCCCGATCTGAAAATTCCCTTTAACGTTTTTTTTTTTGTTGTTTGTTTTGTTTTGTTTTTGGTACTGGGGATTGAACTCAGGGGCACTCGACCACTGAGCCACATCCCCAGCCCTATTTTGTGCTTTATGTAGAGACAAGGTCCCACTGAGTTGCTTGGCACCTCGCCATTGCTGAGGTTGGCTTTGAACTCGCGATCCTCCTGTCTCAGCCTCCCTAAGTGCTGGGATTACAGGCTTGAGCCACCGTACCTGGCTTCCCTTTAACATTTGACAATCCCCTCTCAGTTGTGTTTGGCTCTTTACTATACCTTCTTTCACTGAGAATGCATCATTTGGGCAAGACTTGTCTGTTCTGCTTGCTGCTGTGCTCTCAGAGCCAAGAATGGGGCCTGATGTGTAGTGGGTTCTCTACAGACAGTGGAATGAGTGACTTTAGCGTGGATGACTGAATTCCTTCTTGTGTGTTTGGAACTCCCCTGCATAGTGCTTGTGTCCTAGCTTTGCCTTCTCAGGCTGCCTTTGGCCTGATACTCAGGGCTGTCCCATCTTCCTTTAAAAATACCAGTAACTTCTGAGCATTTGTTGAGTGTTAGGTGCTGTTTGTTCTGAGCACTGCAACTCATTTAGTTCTTTTTTTTTTTTTTTTAAATATTTTTTAGTTGTCAATGGACCTTTATTTTATTTATTTATATGTGGTGCTGAGAATCGAACCCAGTGCCTCGCACATGCTAGGCAAGCGCTCTACCACTGAGCCACACCCCAGCCCCTCATTTAGTTCTTATAGCAATCCTTCCATGTGGAGAATACCATAATCCCCATTTTACAGATGAGGATATTGAGGCAGTTTTTTTTGTTTTGTTTTTTGGTGGTGTTGGATTTCAAACCCAGGGCCTTGTGCATGCTAGGCAAATGGTGTGCTCCTGAATTTGAACGTAGGCAATTTGACTCTGAAGTCCGTGCCCTTAATCTTTCTGTTTTCTGTTTGGTAGCGCATCCAGTATGCCAAGACGGATTCAGATATCATTGCCAAGATGAAGGGCACCTTTGTGGAGAGGGACCGCAAGCGGGAGAAGAGGAAGCCCAAGAGCCAGGAGACCCCAGCTGCCAAGAAGGCTGTGCAGGGTGGGGCAGCTGCTCCTGTGGTGGGAGCTGTCCAGGGGCCTGTCCCGGTAAGCAGGGCACAGAGATGCATCTCTCTCACCATTAGGCCTTCCTCATCTACGTGGCCTGTTACGGGGGCAGGATGGGGCATGTCCTCCCTGTGGAGATTCAGACCCTTCCATTCCATTTCCTTATAGAGATGGTATATCTTTTGGTGGGGTTGAGCACTGGATGGTGGTGCCTTCACTCAAAATTCTGTTCCTTTTCTGCTTGATTATTTCTGAAGGTCTGTCTCCATGCCTGTCATCTAGCTTCTCTCTTTGACCTTGGTTTTAATGTCTTTTTTTTTTTTTTTTGGTGGTACTTGGGGTTGAATCCAGGGGTGCTCTACCACTGAGCTACATCCCCAACCTTTTTTATTAAACAGGATTTTGTTAAGCCAGGAAGTTGGCCTTGAACTTTTTATCCTTCTATCTCAGTTGCTGGGATTATAGGCCTGTACTACCATGTCTGGCTTCCTCATCCCTTTTTAATTGTTATCCTGACACAGGGCTTTGCTAAGTTGCTGAATCTAGCTTCAAACTTGTTATCTCCTTGTCTTAGTCTTCTGAGTAGCTGGAATTGTGTTTTTAAGTCAACAGCTGTGTAAAAAGTCCAGAAGAATGTACTAACTGTTAAGGACTAATAAGTAAATTTTCTTTGGAAAGGTTGCTGGATATAAGATCCACATGAAAAAAGTTCTGTAAGTTCTATATGTTGCTCATAGCAAACAGACTTCATATTGAAAAATAGCACCAAGGAAAAAGTGCACAAAGCCGCTACATTGAAACAACAGAATGTTGCTGAGAAGACTTAAGCAATAGATGAGAAGACTCAGTGCAATATTATTAAGAGATTGGTTCTCTCTACATTTGATCTAAGTTTTTTGGGGGGGCGGGGTGCCAGGGATTGAACCCTCCACCACTGAGCCACATCCCCAGCCCTATTTTATATTTTATTTAGAGACAAGATCTTACCAAGTTACTTACTGCCTTGCGTTAGCTGAGGCTGGCTTTGAACTCAAGATCCTCCTACCTCAGCCTCCTGAGCTGCTGGAATTATAGATGTGTGCCACTGTGCCTGGCAGATCTAAGATTATTAAACACAATTGCTGCAGTCAAAACCCCAGTAAGAGTTCCAGTAGATACTGACTGGAAAGGCCAGGCCAAGGCAGACAAGATGATTAAAGCTGGGGTGGAAGACTCATTATAAAGTTGCAGCAAAATCTAGATGATATACTGTTGGCAAAAGAGTAGAAAGATGGACCATGGGTAGAATGAAGTCTAGAAGTAGCCACACACGTTGGTCACTTGATGTATGATCAGGGTATCACTGCAGTTCAGTGGGGACTTTTATTTATTTTCCAGTAAATGATGCTGGGCAGTTGGATCTGCAAGGGAAAAATCAGTGCCCTTTCATATTGTATATAAAATGTAGCTTGAGCTAAATCAGGTCTGAATGTGACAGCCAACCAGGGAAAAGTTAAGAAAACAGGAAAATGTCTTCCTGACTTTGGTGAGGGCATGAAAAGTGGAAACATCCTGTTTTCTAAACAGGATACCAGAAATGCTAATACAAAAGAAAAGATGAATGAATTGGACCCACTCCTTAGGTTTCCATGTCTCTCTGACTCTCACGAGTCATGGTTCTCAGGCTGTATAACATTTTGTCTGGAGTCTGTGATGGTGTCTGGGTCTCTATTGGGCTTTTCCATTGTTACCAGTCTCTTTTGGGCCTAGTCTTCCCTCCATATTTGACTTCTAAGGTTGGGGTGCTTGCTCTGGGCTGCGCTGTGTGCTTTGGGCTGGCTTCCCATTTTACCTTGTTGGCAGCCATTTGTACCTTCGTTGCCCATCTCTTCCCATTGCTACCTTCCACTGCCCCCCACCCCACTTTCTTTTTTTGTGATGCTGGGGATGCATCCCTGAGCCTTGTTCATACTAAGGCAAAGGCTCTGCCTCTGAGCCACATTCCCAGCCCACCGTTGCCTTTGTTCCTCCCCGTGTCTCTGGGTCTGTTTCTTTATTTAGTTTTTGTTTCTTAAAAGCAAAAGTACAGGATGCTCCTTAGCATATGTTTCTATACCTTTTAGTTCACAGTTGTTTGCATTTTTCTCCCTCCTGTCTTTTTTTTTTTTTTTCCTTTTTTTCCTATTTATATATCTATAAACAAGGTTGGGTCTCAGTAGTTTTTGTACCTTAAAAATTTTTTTAGAAAAGGATTTTTCTGATATAATGTTCCCCTTGAGTCTAGGTCTGTTTCACTCCATCTCATACTCATGGTGCCTTTTTTGCCTCATATTCTGTTTTTACTTTTTTAAAATTTTTTTGGTGGTGCTGGGGATTGAACCCAGGGCCTTGTGCATGCAAGGCAAGCATTGTACCGACTGACCTATATCCCTGGTCCCCTCATATTCTTTTTATTTAAGGGTTTCCTCTAACAGCCTTTGCTCCTGCGGCACTGGAGCCTCGCCTTCTATCTACCATTGTGTCAGTCCTGCTCTTTCTCTGCAGGGCATGCCACCGATGACGCAGGCACCCCGCATCATGCACCACATGCCGGGCCAGCCTCCCTACATGCCACCCCCTGGCATGATACCACCTCCAGGCCTTGCACCAGGCCAGATCCCACCAGGGGCCATGCCTCCGCAACAGCTGATGCCAGGGCAGATGCCACCTGCCCAACCTGTAAGTGTCCAGTTCCTCTGGGGTTTCACGTGAAATATAGAATAGAAAGGAACCAGTGCAGGGGCTGCTTTAGATTGGGTGGTTTGGGCAGGCTCCCGAGGAGGTGGTACTAAAGCAGGGATACCTCATTGATGAGCTCATGGCAAGGGGGTTGGACCTTGGGGCAGAGAGGAATTGGCATGTTTGTTGGAAGTCTGGTAGGTCAGGGTGAGGCTGGAGCAGTAGCCAGCATCTAGATTCATTCCATGAACTTCTGTTGTGCACCTGCTTGTGTACCAGCTTCTGTGCTGTACTCAAGGGATAGGTCAGTGGCCAAAACAAAAACCTCTGCTGTTTTATGCCCTACAGTTTGTAGGGGGTGTGGGTAGAAGGGCAACAGCATGTGTTTTGGTAGAAGTGCTAAACAGAATTCAAGCAGCAGGAAGGGTGGTGAGCAGAGGGCAATGCCTGGATCCCCAGTAGACTCAGGGCTTCATGCTCACGGGCTCCCTTTCCTCTTCTGCAGCTTTCCGAGAATCCACCAAATCATATCTTGTTCCTTACCAATCTGCCGGAGGAGACCAACGAGCTCATGCTCTCCATGCTTTTCAACCAGTAAGTAGGGCTAGTAGCTGGGCTGGAGCTAGAGGGTGATGGCCAGAAGGTGTCACCAGGGGAGCCACCCTTGGAATTCTGCTGGCAGAGCCCCAAGCCAGCTCAGGCTTGGCAGCAGGGGCAGCAACTGAAGGTGGAGGAGGAGGAGGAGGAGGAAGCCAAGGCTGGTGATGAGACAGATGGGGTCACCATGGCCAGGGAACGCTGGCTAGTCTTTAAAATGAAAAAATGGATGGGGTTTCAGTGTTCAGCAGTGCAAGGTGTAATAAAACAACAGCAAGACCTCATTGATCACTGGCTAGCTGACAGAAATTGGCATGTTTAAAAATAGCAAGTGTGGGAGGTGGAGTTTTATGAACCCTGGTGACATGCTGATGAGAAATAGACTGTGTGGCCATTGTGTAGACTGTTAATGGGGGTTGTGGGTGTGGGCGAATTCACCTGGTGGTTCTGCTTCATGCATCCCATAGAAATTCTTGAAACAAGTAAGTCCTGAGTAGCTGTGAAAGGGGTAATTATCACAGTGTCCACGGTGGGGAGTAGGAGGCAGCCCTGAAGACAGGATGGCTCATATACTGATATTTACCATGGCTTACAGTGTAGCAGTTTGGAGAAGTAGAAACGGCAATATAATAGTTGCTTTATAATAATGCTGAGAGGAAATTTTGAGAAACTGAACAAAATCAAAACAATACCACTTGTAAGCCACGTCCACAAAACAGTATTTTGTGAAAATATTGGTGGAAGAAGATGCCCAGTAAACCTGAGGAGGGTTTCCTAGTGGACAAGGCAACAAGGAATGAGAGGAGGGAGGTTAGTTAATTAAAGCAGCAGCATATCAGCATATTGTAAAAGTGACAGTAGTGATTGTTTCCAAAGCTGGAAATGGGTTGCTATGGGGGAAGAATGTGGCTTCGGCATTCTGTGTCATCTTCGTGATTATGAAGGTGTTGTGCTAAGATTTTTCATTAAGCAGCGTGTTTACGTTGGGTTTCTCAGCTTAGCACTGCATGTTGTGGGTGGGGTAGTTTTTTGTCGCGGGGGCCTGTCCTGTGTATTGTAAGACGTTTAGCATCATTCCTGGCCTCTGCCCTCTACCTACCAAAATGTTAGGGAGACATGTCTGAGGTCTTGTCATTCCCTTCTTTCAGGTTCCCTGGCTTCAAGGAGGTCCGCCTGGTCCCTGGGCGGCATGACATTGCCTTTGTGGAGTTTGACAACGAGGTACAAGCAGGGGCAGCTCGGGATGCCCTGCAGGGCTTTAAGATCACCCAGAACAATGCCATGAAGATCTCCTTTGCCAAGAAGTAGCGCCTTTTCCCCAGGCCTGTCCTTACCCCTGTTCTGGGGCTGTCCCTTCCCCCTTGGCTCAGCCCCTGAAGGTAAGTCCCCCTTTGGGGGGCCTTCTCAGAGCCGTGTGTGAGTGCGTGGTCGCCACACAGCATTGTACCCAGAGTCTGTCCCCAGACATTGCACCTGGCGCTGTAAGGCTGGAATTAAAGTGGTTTTTTGAGGTTTGGTTTTTCGCAACCATTTGTCTCTTTATTTTCTTGCTTTCTGTGGTTCCTTTCCCTGCATATCAGCACATCCTGGGCTTTTGGACCTCTTGGCATGTTGGGGTTTGCAGACTGGGGGGAAATACACAATAGTGTAGTAATGTTATCCAATCTGAAGTTACATTTATTGCTTTGGCAGTTTTGTCTTGTGTCTTGAGTCAGCGTTCAGGGCAGGAAGTAGAAACCCAGGACTGCCATGTATTGGCAGGTTGTGTTATTGCACAGGGTGCACCTCCAGTGACACACCATTCTGTCTGGGTATTATCTTCCACTTAGGCTTTAAGCCTAATTCTGCTCCTGATTTGCCTTTTCAGAGGAATGTCAGTGATGCAGGAATATTGCAAGTTCAAGGCCAGCCTTGGTGTCTTAGCAAAACCTTTTCTCAAAAATATAAAAAGGCTGGGGATGTAGCTCAGTTGTAGAGTGCTCCAGGTTCAAACCCCAGTACTGTCCCCCTGACCAAAAAAAAAAACAAAGATGTTAGAAGTGACAAAGAAAGTAAGTGGGGTGCAGTGGTGCACGCCTGTAATCCTACTTTGGAGACTTAGGAGGATCCCAAGTTCAAGGATAGCCTGGACAATGTAGCAAGACCTTGTCTCAAAAAGGGTTGGGGCTGGGCGCGGTGGCGCATGCCTGTTAATCCTAGCACTTTGGGAGGCTGAGACAGGAGAATCGCCAGTTCAAAGCCAGCCTCAGCAACGGCGAGGTGCTAAGCAACTCAGTGAGACCCTGTCTCTACATAAAACACAAAATAGGGCTGGGGATGTGGCTCAGTGGTTGAGTGCCCCTGAGTTCAATCCCCAGTACCAAAAAGAAAAAAAGCGGGGGAGGGTTGTTGGGGATGTGACTCAGTGGTAGAGCATTTGCCTGGCATGCGTGAGGCTCCCCAGCACGAAAAAGAAAAAAATCTTGCAGCATCAAATGCAGAATTTTTCCTGTGTGGTCTGAAGAGGAAGAAGAAAGAGATTACCCTCTTCATTAAATGATTCAGTATTACTGCAGTTCAGTGTTCAGTGGAGACATCTCACCCACTACATTGGGAACCACAGGCCTAGTGGCTATGATGTGTGGCTTTTGTGGCCAACCAGTCCTGGTTTCCACTCTGGGAAGTCCCTAGCTGTTACCCCATGGAAAATTGAGGTTCCTATTCTGAACTTGGTTTTCTTCGTATGTGAAGAGGAATCCTGTTAATACTGCAATAAGGTTTGTACTCGCTCTTCCCCCAAAACCTACACATTCACATACACACTGGTATCCTACCGGGCATTTAGCAAGCACACAACTGCTGTGATGGGGTAGTAGGACTGGGAATACTTGTAGGTGGCAAGCAAAGGCCCTCTGAGAAGGTGTATTTGAGTAGAACTAAGGCTCATGGAGTGTGGTGCTGGATGCTGGATTTGTAGAAATGGCTGAAGCGTAGTCTGCCCTTGACAGACTTCCCTGACCACAATCTTGTGTCCAGCCTCTGCCCAGCAAAAAAAGTTCTGATCACTCCGTGCAGAGTTGAGGGTCCTGGGAGGGATGTAGATGTTCTGGAGAATGGACCTCTGCGTGTGGCTCTCAAGTTGAAACAAGTTTATAGGTGAGACATGAGTTCAGATCCTTCACTACCTCATTTTGTTTTTTGGCTAGTGATGACCCCAGAGCCTGTTTTCTCCTCAGTGAGACAAAAAGTGAGAGCTGAGAAGGAAGCATTGCAGAGAGGTAATTTTAGGTCTGAGTCCCAAAAGGCAAGCAGCCTCCCGTGTGAATATATGGAGGAAGTGTAATGGTTCCGTGGTGGGAGTGAGCTCAGTGTTGGGGGCTAGGAAGAAGGGAAACCTCCAGGGGCTGCAATGTGTATTGTATTCCATAAAGTTACGCTTTCAGTGGCCCTGTTTGGCTACAATTTTTTTTTTTTTTTTTTTTTGGCACAAGGGATTGAACTCAGGGGTACTCGACCACTGACCCACACCCCCAGCCCTATTTTGTGTTTTATGTAGAGACAGTGGAGTTGCTTAGCGCCTCGCCATTGCTGAGGCTGGCTTTGAACTCACGATTCTCCTGTCTCAGCCTCCCAAAGTGCTGGGATTACAATTGTGAGCCACCACGCCCTGCTCTGTTTGGCTACAATCAGAGAGAAGGATACAGGATGGACTGTGGAGCTTGCTGTGGCTGCCGCTGGGTCATGAATGAAGCTTGAGTGTGGTAGGTAACCTCTAAGATGGCTTCTGACAGTGACGAGCCTCTGATATTCACTCTCTCGTGAAACCTTTTGAGCATGAGCTGCACCTAGTTACCTGCTTCAAGTGAAGACAGTAGCTCCTGCACTTTTCTGTGAGGAATGCATTCTAAGACCCCCTGTGCGCTCCTGAAGCCAAGAGTAGTGCCAAACCCTGTAATGCTTTTTCCATCTGTAAGTGTTTAACATGCACTGAGGCTGTAACTTGCTGTTGAAGGTGTGAGACCAAAACTCACATGAATTTATTTTTCCTTCACAATTTCACACAGGATTCATTCTTCATCGTGGATCTTAGCAACCTCAACCTGATTTCATTTCCTTTCCTCATTATCACTTTCTAACTTAAAGCACTTTACGGCCTCTCAGCATGATGGCTTTTTTTTTTTTTTTTTTTTTTTGGTGCTAGGGATTGAACCTAGTGCCTTGTGCATGTGGGGCAAGCACTCTGCCAACTGATTTATATCCCCAGCCCCATTGCTGCTTTTTTCTGGTACCGGGGATTGAACTCAGGGGCACTCGACCACTGAGCCACATCCTCAGCCCTATTTTGTATTTTATGTAGAGACAGAGTCTCATTGAGTTGCTTAGCGCCTCCCTGTTGCTGAGGCTGGCTTTGAACTTGCGATCCTCCTGTTTGAGCCTCCCAAAGTGCTGGGATTACAGGCATGCGCCACCGCGCTCGGCTCCATTGCTTCTTTTTAAATTGGTACATTATCACTATACCTAGTAGTGGGATTTATTGTGATATGTTTGTACATGCACATAGCATAATTTGGTCTATTTCCCTGTCCCTTTTTCTCCTCCCTAGTCCCCATCCTCTACTCTGCTAGTCTTACTTGCATGAGATCCTCTCCTTTCTCCCCTTTTTTCTCTCTAGTTTCCACATACAAGAGAAAACATGACCCTTGGCTTTGAGTTTATTTCACTTAGCAAGATTTCCAGTTTCATTCATTTTCCTGCAAATGACACAGTTTTGTTCTTTGTAGCTGAGTAAAACGCCATTGTGTATATATATCAGATATTCATTATTCATTCATCTGTTGAGGGACGCCTAGGCTGGTTCCAAAATGTGGCTATTGTGAGTTATGCTGCTGTAAACATGGGCATGCATGTAGCACTATAGTAAGCAGAATCATCACTCTTATGGGGCCACTATTAAACAAAATAGGGGTGACTTGAACACAAGCATGGTGGGGTACCTGATAACCTGCGCAGCTACTTGAGTGGATAATGGGCAGGGGACATACATAGTGTGTGTCCACTGGACAAAGGGATGATTCCTGTCTTAGCAGGCTGGAGTGGATCGAGTGAGATTTCATTATGCTCAGGATAGCACAATTTAAAGTCATTGTTTATTTCTGGAATTTTCCATTTAATATTTTCAGAAGGCTGATAATTAAAACCATAAAAATGAAAAACTACTGGTGGTGGGGGAGTGCACACTACAGAAAAAATAATGGGATGTCACTTCCATGATAAGATTACAAAGACTGGCTTCTTGTTGCTGGCTGTCTTTGAAGAGATACATAAGGCAAGAAGTGAGGGAAGCCTCTAGCCAACAGCTAGTGAGGACAGAGGCCCACAGTCCAGTTTCCACAAGCAACTGAATCCTTAACCACTGCCTGAGAGCTTGGAATCAGATCCTCCCCCAGTCCAGCTGTCAGATGGAACTGCAGTCCTGGCTGACAGATTGATTGCAGGATTTGTAGGCCATGGGCAACTAGCTTAGCCATATCTAGACGTCTGACCCAGGGAAACTGTGGAAATAATTGTTGGTTTTAAGCTACTACATTTTGGGATAATTATTATCCAGCAATGGGTAAGTAAATTGGGCTTTAGAAAATAAAGTCATTTCTACAACTTTGTGATTTCATCAATAATAATACTGGGGCCACAGTCCCTATAGCTAAGTACTGAGAGTGGTCTCCCCCCCACCTTCTTCTCTCTCTCTCTCTCTCTCTCTCACACACACACACACACACACACACAGACACACAGCAGTACTGAGAATTGAACCCAGGGATGCTTCTACCACTGAGCTACATCCCTGAGTTGCCCAGGCAGGCCTCGAACTTGTGATCTTCCTGCTTCAGCCTCTAAGGTTTACAGGTGGAGTGTGTTCTAAATACCATTTTTTTTTGGTGGGGGGAGTGGTGCTAGGTATTGAGTCCCACATGGTGCATGCTTAGCATGCGCTATACCACTGAGCACACTCTCAACTCCTCCAAATGTCCTTAACGCACCATCTCGTATACCTGATATTTATTTACTGGTTAATTGTGTCCCTCACCAGACATCTTCAATTTTTATTCCTTGATAAATCTCCAGTGCTAGCCGGGCGCGGTGGCTCACGCTTGTAATCCCAGCACTTAGGGAGGCTGAGACAGGAGAATCGCGAGTTCAAAGCCAGCCTCAGCAATGGCGAGGCGCTAAGCAACTCAGTGAGACCCTGTCTCTACATAAAACACAAAATAGGGCTGGGGATGTGGCTCAGTGGTCGAGTGCCCCTGAGTTCAATCCCCGGTACCAAA
>PVHX01017745.1:27883-39166 GCA_004024805.1 Geosciurus inauris | reverse complement strand
TGAGGCTGGCTTTGAACTCGCGATTCTCCTGTCTCAGTCTCCCTAAGTGCTGGGATTACAGGCATGCACCTCCACGCCCGGCTGGAAACATTATTAAACTTCTAGTAGTTATAAAAACGAAATTTTCGGGGCTGGGATTGTGGCTCAGTGGTAGAGCGCTTGCCTTGCATGCGTGAGGCCCTGGGTTTGATCCTCAGCACCACATACAAAGCAATAAAATAAAGACATTGTGTCCATCTACAACTAAGAAAAAATTAAAAAAAAAAAAAACAAAACAAAAATTTCAAGATGTCTTTCTGAATGCTTTGTTTAATAGAAAGTTTACCTATCGGGGAGGGGCCATATAGAGGTACCATTATAGTTGGTAAATAGAGGAGCATTTGTTTATTTTTGGAAAGTTAAGGTGTAAAGTTTAGATACCAGCTGATTAATAATAGGTTTTTTCAGGGCTGGGATTGTGGCTTAGTGGTAGAGCGCTTGCCTCACATGCGTGAGGCACTGGGTTCGATCTCCAGCACCACATAAAAATAGTTATTGTGTCCATCTACAACTAAAAGAATTATTTTAAAAAAAGATTTAAAAAAAAAATAATTGTTTTTGGTTTTGTTTTTTTGTTTTTGGTACTAGGGATTGAACCCAGGGGCACTTTACCACTGAGCCATATCCCCACCCCTTTTTTACTTTTTATTTTGAGACAGGGTTATTGTAGGCTGCTTAGGGCCTCACTAAATTGCTGAGGCTGACCTTGAACTTGTGATCCTCTGGCCTCACTCTCCTGAGCTGCTGGGATCACAGGCATGTGCCACCGTGCTGGGTAATTAATTATGGTTTTGTGTATCCATAGTTATTTAAAAATACTTTTTTTTAAGCAGCAGTGGGGATTGAACTCCAGGGCTTGACATATGGTATCAAGTGCTCTGCAAGTATTGTTTCCTATAAATTATGATAATTTTACAGGCAATCTTGGGACTAATTATTTTAATAGAACTGAGGAAACTGCAGCAGAGGTTAGTGTTTTCCCAAACGTTCGTAAGCTAAAGTGATAGAACCAAGACTCAAACTCCAACTAATGTTTGTTTTGTTTTGTTTTTTTAAGTTGCCAGTAGACCTTTATTTTATTTATATATGGTGCTGAGGATTGAACCCAGTGCCTCACACATGGTAGGCAAGTGCTCTACTACTAAGCTACAACCCATATTTGATCCTGAAGTCTGTTTTGCATTTTGTTTTGGACATTGATAGGAACTGTGATCTATATCTTTAAAAAATATTTTGAAAATGAATTATTTAAAATAAATTATATTTGAAAATAAAGGGACAATGTTACATGTTTAAGACTTTATTACCAGTTTTAGCCAAGCGGGATGACTCACGCCTGTAATCCCAGCACTTTGGGAAGCTGAGACAGGAGAAAAGCTAGTTCAAAGCCAGCCTCAGCAAGGTGAGGTGCTAAGCAACTCAGTGGGACGTCTCTACATAAAACACAAAATAAAGCAGGGGATGTGGCTCAGTGGTTGAGTGTCCCTGAGTTCAATTCCTGGTACCAAAAAAAAAAAGAATTTATTGCCAGTTTTAGAGAATTATCTTAAATTAATGTTAAATTTGAACAGAAGGGTGATTTCAGAACTTAGTGATATTTCAAAGAATTTTTTATTTTTATTTTTTTAGTACTGGAAATTGAACTTGGGGCCCCTTAACCACTAAGCTATATCCCTGGCCCTTTTTAAATTTTATTTAGGAGCATGGTCTTGCTGAGTTGCTTAGGGCCTCACTAAATTGGTGAGGCTGGCATTGAACTCGTGATCCTTCTGTCTCAGCCTCATGAGCCCTGTGTGCCACTGCTTCCAGCCCTTTATTTTTTAAGACAGGATCCAACCAAGTTGCCCAGGCTGGCTTCAGATTTGTGATCCTCTTGCCTTAGCTTACTGAGTCACGGGGATTACAGGGATGCACTGCACTTGGCTATTTAGAAGCATTTTAAAATTTATATTAGAATAGTAGTCAAATCTTTCATTAATTTTGATCTCAATTGCAAGCTTTTTCTTAGTTCTTAAATGATTTGATTTCTTTTTTAGTTCTGTGAACAAGGAGGGACATAAGGACTGGATATAGCAGCTACTGCTTAGCAAACAATGTAATTGAAAACATATCTGTAAATTGTTAATAGTAGATAGCCTATTGACAGCTCGTAAACCTTCACAGTGAATTATTTATAACAGAACATGCCTATCTTAGAGATTTGTTGTCTTTTGGATAGCAGCTGAAATTACCGATCTCATTGTTTGGATGATATTCATTTTCTATGAAACAACCAGAAATAACAAGGTTATTCTTGGGTTTGCAGATTAATTTCTTATTTGATATCTTTGTTTTTTTAACTCTCAAAGGATTTGTTTTACTTCATTCAATTAAATTATATATATATATATATATATATTTTTTTTTTTTTTTTTTTTTTTTGGTACCAGGGATTACACTCAGGGGCACTCAACCACTGAGTCACATCCCCAGCTGTATTCTGTATTTTATTTAGAGACAGGGTCTCACTGAGTTGCTGAGCACCTTGCCTTTGCTAAGGCCAGCTTTGAACTTGGAATCCTCCTGCCTCAGCCTCCTGAGCTGCTGGGATTGATTACAGGCACCACCATGCCCAGCGAAATTATATATAAGTTTTGAGTGCATGTTTTAAAATTGTATTCATTGTAGAATGGCTAAATTGAGCTAATTATAACACACATTGCTTCATATACTTATGTTTTTGTTGAGAACATTTAATGTATTCTTAGCAATTTTCAGGACTAATATGTTAATGGTAATCATGTTGTAGATATTTTTTGGTACTGGGAATTGAACCTAGGGTGCGTTATCACTGAGCTACATCACCAGTCCGTTGTTGTTGTTGTTGTTGTTTTAAGTTGTAGATGGACATAATACTTTTATTTATTTATTTTATGTGGTGGTGAGGATCAGATGAGTGCCTCACATGTGCTAGTCCAGTATTCTACCACTAAGCCACAACGCCAGCCCTTTATTTTTTATTTTGAGACAGAGTCATGCTAAGTTGCTGAGGCTGGCCTTGAATTTCTAATTTTTTTGCCTCAGCTTCTCAAGTTGCTGGGATGGCATGGGCCACTACTCATCTTACAGTTGTTTTATGTTTTATAAAATTTAGACTGGGGTTTTAGTTCAGTGATAGAACACCTGCTTAGCATGTGCAAGGCACCACTGGGTTGAATCCTCAGCACTACACTCAAACACACAAATTATTTCTCTTCTGTGTTTTTACTTCTTCTTCTTTTTTTTTTTTTTTAAAGATGAACAGCATGCCTTTATTTTGTTTCTTTTTTTTTATGTGGTGCTGAGAATCGAACCCAGTGCCTCATGCATGTGAGGCAAGCGCTCTACCACTGAGCTACAGTCCCAGCCCTGTTTTTACTTCTTAAATGTAATATTGATTTTTTTTTTTTAAATCTTGGGAATCATTGGTATCGTTTCTTTTCTAATTGAATCAAAGATTTAAAAGAGTTTTTTAAATCAGAGACTTAAATCTGTAAAAACGTAATTGTGTCCCACTGTGTCCATCAGATCAGGCTGCTGATATACCTTGAAAGGTTGTTAATTTAAACTCAGTGGCCTTTTTTTTTTAGTTTCATGATTTAATACAGTCTTCATAAATGTTGGTGTCATTGTTCACCCATCTGTAACTATGAATCTGTTTGTGAAGGCTGCCTATTTTGAGGACCACTGAAACAGATGAAGACAAAGTGATAATTTTCCAGAATTTTATACTCCTTAAGAGCAAAAGAGATGGGATAGTCATTTTGGTTTCAGAATGGTTTTTTGTTGGTTTATTTTTATAGTACTAGGAATTAAGCTCAGGAATGATTTATACTGAACTATATTCCAAGTTCTCCCACCTTTTTTTTTTTTTTTTTGAGACATGATCTAGCTAAGTTGCTGAAGCAGTCCTGAAACTTGGGATTCTTCTACCTCAGCCTTCTGATAGCTGGGAATACAGGCTTGTGCCACTGTGTCCAGTTCAGAATAGTTTTTGTTATAAGATCATAAAGATTATCTGATACCATTACTTATGAAAGTAAGGCATTATTGCTTAATGTTTCATTTTCCTTTAACGTATATTTCTATTTATATTAACTGTGAATGAGGATAATTACTTGTATGGCATGTAGTTGACATAGTCAAATAAAACAGTATTCTTGACACATTGTGCTTTTTTGTTTTTTAGGGACCCCAATGATTCCTGTACCAATGAGCATTATGGCTCCTGCTCCAACTGTAAGTATAATTTAAAGGAAGAATTAGTTATGATAGTCCTAAAAGATACTTTTAAAGCTAAAAAACTTGATATAGTTAGAATAAGAAGTAAATAATGAGAGTGCCCATGGATATTCTACCACATATTTGAATAAGTATCATTTTCACTTAGCTATGCATATATATATAGTTGTTCTAAAACACTCCTTATATCAGTCAGTTTTATGGCCCCCACCTCCCTCCTTTTTAGACTTTTTTTTTTTGTACTGGGGATTGAACTCGGGCACTTGACCACTGAGCCACATCCTCAGCCTTATTTTGTGTTTTATTTAGAGACAGGGTCTCACTGAGTTGTTTAGCACCTCGCCATTACTGAGGGTGGCTTTGACCTTGTGATTCTCCTGTCTCAGCCTCCCTAAGTGCTGGGATTACAGGCGTGCGTCACTGCGCCCGGCTTTCTTTTTAGACTTTTTGCATACTGGCTATTAGAAATTTAGTACAGTGGCTCTTTGATTATTCTCTCATCTCATCTTGGTCCTGGGAGATGGAGAATGATCTGACCTAAAAAGGAATGTAGGGATGAGCCCATAAACATTTAAATGTTGAAATGTAACTTGTGTAAAGTTACTTTTTATTCCCACCTCTAGTGTTTGGCCCTTTTCACTCTATTTATTTTATGTTATGTTATGTTATGTTATTTGTGCCAGGGATTGAACTCAGGGGCACTCAACCACTGAGCCACATCCCCAGCCCTATTTTGTGTTTTATGTAGAAACAGGGTCTCACTGAGTTGCTTAATGCCTCATCATTACTGAGGCTGGCTTTGAACTCGCGATTCTCCTCTCTCAGCCTCCCAAGGTGCTGGGATTACAGGAGTGTACTATCATGCCTGGCTCTATTTTTATCTTATTTTCTCTAATATATCTTCAAATTTTGTAAGCCTTTCTTCTGTTGAAGTGTTCATTCTTGTGTCTTAAACCTTAATTTTCCATATTAATCAATCCTTTGAAGTGTTTTAAAAATGCTGATGTACTTGGGGCTGGGGATGTAGCTCAGTTGGTAGAGTGCTTGCCTTGCATGCACAAGGCCCTGGATTCAATCCCCAGCACCACCAAAAAAAAAAAAAAAGAGAGAATGCTTATGTACTGTAGCACATGAATTAATAACAACCCTCTTAACTTATATTTAGCTAGAATTTTTCTTTGAGTTAATTGGTATAACACTTCATTTGGAATTTGGTGAGGGAGAGTAGATCTCATTACTTTCAACTGAATTTGTTTTGTTTTTTATCTTTGAAAAGGGAGGGGAATATTACTCATGTCAAAGGGAAGGGAAGGAAATACATCAGCAAATGGAAATCTGCTCTGAGGTAGACCACGGAGAATGTTTGGTTCTGAGCCCATGGGGAGTCCAGCTCTCCTTGCATTGGACACCCATAAGTTTACTATTTTAGAAAGTCTCCAAGTGGTGTGATTGTACTCTTCCCCCATGTATTTCAGAATAGGGAAGATGGGTTTGGAGGAGCTTCCTCAACTTGCCACTGTTTATTCAGTATTTCTGAGGGTCTGTGGCTGATTTAAGTACATAGAATAGTTCCTCCCTCTGGAAAGCTGGAATTTGGGAAAGCAAACTTGGAATATGAATTTTTAACAAAAAGTAAAGTATAAGTCTGGAAGAATGCTATGACATGTTTGAATATTCTGTTAGAGAATTAGCAGGGATAATTGGGATTTGCTTTTATACAGGTACTGAGAATATTAGATGTGAAAAAAATTCTGGATTTTTTTAATGAGCCTAAATGATTTATGATGTCTTCAACATTTAAAAGCTGTCTTAAAATGACTTTTTATTTAGCCGGGCGTGGTGGTGCAAGCCTGTAATCCCAGCACTTAGAGAGGGTGAGACAGGAGAATTATGAGTTCAAAGCCAGCCTCAGCAACTGAGAGGCACTAAGCAACTCAGTGAGACCCTTCTCTACATAAAACACAAAATAGGGCTGGGGATGTGGCTCAGTGGTTGAGTGCCCCTGAGTTCAATCCTCGGTACCAAAAAAAAAAAAGACTTTTTATTTGCCTTTTCAAGTATTTTGAAAAGAATCTAATGGGGAAAGCTTGTTATGAATAAATTTGCATTAATGAACCATGCCATGTGCTTTGGGAGCTTCAGATTACAGATAAGCTTTAATGATGTGCTGTACATTTACCAATTTTTTTTTAGCATAATGTTACATTAAATGTGATAGGGAATTTAATTATTTGCCAGATCAAATTGTATTGCGCTTTTTTATTATAGGTTTTAGTACCCACTGTGTCCATGGTCGGAAAGCATTTGGGAGCAAGAAAGGATCATCCGGGTTTAAAGGCAAAAGAAAATGATGAAAATTGTGGCCCTACTACTACGGTTTTTGTGGGCAACATTTCCGAGAAAGCCTCAGACATGCTTATACGACAGCTCTTAGCTGTAAGTTAAACTGTTTAGTTTTCATTAAAAAGATTTTAATGATAAATTTTAAAAAACAGAAAGGATTTTAAATGATTATTTTTCCATGGTTTTTATTTTGAAGAATTTAAATCTGTAGAAAAGGTGAAAGAATGGTTCAGGGAACACAAACACATTTTGATAGATTTATTTTCTCTACCATACACATTCCCCACCCCGAATAATTTCAAGGTGAGTGTCATATAGCATTTCACCTGAATCTGAAATGTATCTCCTTGAGAACTCTAACCCAGGTGCAATGTCGTCATTCTTTTCTAATCCAAGCTACTTGGGAGGCTGAGGTGGGAAGATTACTTGAACCCAGGAGTTTGAGACTAGCTTGAGCAACATTGCAAAACTGTATCAAAGAGAAACTTAAAATTGATAAGATATTAACCAATGTATATGTAATTCATATTTAATCTTTTAGTCATGGCCATAGTAAGTTTTCAGTTTACAATCTGTGATCCAGTGGGACATACTGTATCTCCTTGAATTGTCATACCTCTTTTTAGACAACTTTTTTCTTTTTTTTCTTCTAGCACTACTGAGGGATCAAACCCAGGTCCTGGTGCATGCTAGGCAAGCTCTCTACTTACTAGATCTCTAAACCCCCAGTTCTTTTCATTTTATTTTGAGATAGGGTCTTGCTGTGTTGTCTCAGGTGACCTGGAAATTGCAGTCCTCCTGCCTTAGCCTTCCAATTTGCTAAGACTACAGGCATGTGCCACAACACATGGCTAGACAACTTATTTAATGTGGAATAATTCCCTGCCTTTTTTGCTTGCTTGTTTTTTCTCCCTGACATTGATATTTTTGAAGAGTCCAGTACTTTTGCAGAGTTCTTTCTCCCATTTTGGATTGTCTGCTTGTTTGCTCATAGATTCAAAGTAAGCATTTTGTGGTGGTTTTTTTTTTTTGAAAAACAATTTTTTTTAAGTTGTTGATGGACCTTTATTTTATTTATTTATATGTGGTGCTGAGAATCAAACCCAGTACCTCATGCATGCTAGGCAAGCACTGTACCACCAAGCCACAACCCCAGCCCCCAAAGTAAGCATTTTTGATGACTGATGCAGTCTTCCTAGTATAGACTAGAAAGAGGTAAGACATGATACCCTCTTGATCCTGTTTTTGGTGGTGTTGGGTTACTTTGTTAGGTGGTCAGACCTTTTCCCAATTAAGACATCATACCTATTGATCATGTTTTTGGTGGTGGTGGGTTACTTTGTTAAGGTGATCAGTACCTTTTCCTCTGGTATCCTAAATAAGTAATCTCTGAGTTTATGTTTTGAAATTATGTGAGTCCTACACCGTACCAACTATTAAAACAATGATCTTAGCATCCACTGATGATTGACTCACTGCCCTTGAGGTTTTTATTCCAACTAAGTATAAGTTCTTTAGATTTTACAGAGTCAATTTTTTTCTTTTTTGTCTAGTTTAAAACAATTCAGTTTGGTGTTACATGCAGATTGTTATATGAATAAAATTGCATGATTTTATAATGAAAAAAAGTGCTTACATTCACTCTTTACCATTTCTTGGAGAAGGTATTTTTAAATCCTTGTTATATAAATAATGTACATTATAATCATTTCCATTTTATAAATTGTGTTCCTTTCATTGGATGTTCAGACAATAACCATCCATAAAACCTGGCTTTGTCAAACTTAATAATTCTAGGTTCAGATTTTTCCCAGATAATTAGAACATTACTGTGAAAATCCCAATTTCTTTTTCTCACCCAGCGATAATCAATTATCCTAAATTTGGGATTTAGCATTTTTGTGCATAATTTCTACTTTATTGCATGTTATAGATTTACAAATTCACATTATTTATTTTTAATTCTGTATTCCACAGTTTGATTTTTTTCACCCAATATGTATGTTGCTTTTCACTGCTATATACTATTGCATTGTAGAAATATGTTATAGATTATTACTTTTCTATTGATAGCCATATGTATTGTTTTGATATTTTGCTATATTACTGGCAATAGGTCTTCCTAGGTACAAGTGAAAAATTTTGTCACATATCCTCTCAGAAGTGAAATTTCTGAGTCTTAGAGCATACTTCAGGTTTTTCCCCATCGTCATTCATATCAATTTAACAGTATTTAAGTTTCCATTCTTACAAATCTTACTTAAATATATTGTGATAGATTTGAAATGGTATCTCAATCCTGTTTTGATTTGTATTTTATTACTGTCCTTTATTACTTTTTGAAATTATCTGTTAACTTGTTATTTTGGTAGATAAAGCTTAGCTTGCATATAGGTCTCAGGCCTCATTCCCCAATTTCCTAATATAAGTGTTTAAGTTTAGTGAAGTCATTAATCAGTGTTATGATAGTTGGTAAATAGTTTGATAGAACTAAGTCTTGTACCATGGTTGCATTTTCATTACTCTTGGAGTTAATTGTGTTACTCTTTTGATTATGGTCTCTATAAATTTATTAGAAATTTAGAATTCCCCATCATTTCTACCTTTATACCTGCCTTTTTTCTTAAATTGTTAAAATATATCAAGTAATATTAATTTCCCTTCTTTTCTAAAGGCCTTTCTGCCAAACCCCTCTTTTTTGTTTTGGGTTGTTTTTTTTTTTTTTGGTACTGGCTATTGAACCCAGGGGTGCTCGACTACTGAGCTACATCCCCAGCCCTTTTTTATTTTTTATTTTGAGATAGGGTTTCGCTACGTTGCCAAGGCTGTCCTCACATTCATGATCCTCCTGCCTCAGCCTTCTGAATAGCTGTGAGTACAGGTGCATGCCACCATGTCTGGGATATCTGTTCATATTTAGAAGTTAATGAATTAAAAGAATGTTGTGTGCAAAAGATTGGTTTAAAAATGAGACTTTTCCCAAACATGGAGTAATTTAGCAAGCAGCCAGAGGATTTGAATGTTATTATGTGGAGGTTTTTTCTTTGGGATTGGTTGGTTTCTGTAGAAAACTTTTCCACGCCTACTAATTGGCTGCTTATATAGGGTTGTGGGTGAAGTGCTGGGTTCAGCCATTTCCTTATAAATGCCTTTACTTTCTTGCATTTATCCACTCTACCTCATCTGGGTCTTTTGTCTTATCTGGTACTCCATACCCCAAGCCTGTTCTGTTAATTCTTCAGACATTAACATTTCAGACTGAACTACTAGGCTCTGATTATTTCATTCATATTCATAAAGTCAGGCAAGCCCGTTTTTAATTTAGCCTTGTTCTTTATTCTGCACTATAGTTTTTATTCCCATCTACATTCACTTGTCTTTCTAGAATGGATTAGTCTTAATTCTGTAGAGATGAAAGTATAGAATTCCTTATTGTACTAAATGAGTTGCCACCCAGCCATTTGCTTTTTATTTTTTAGTATGGACTGCTACTCTTTTCCCATCCATTAGAACTTGTGGGTTTCTTGTATCTTTTATATTCCTTGACTATCGTTTTAATATTTCCTCTGAAGGGAGGTATGGAAAATTTACATACCCTTTCAACTTTGATAGAGTCTTTATTTTCCACAAAGAACCTTTTTTGTTTTTTTAAATACCTTCTGGGTTATGCTTTAATATTTAAAATAATGTTAGGAAATTTTGTTAACTTTAAAAATATAATGGCTGACCCTTCATGTAACTTTTCCCATTAGTATTTTGGATTTTTGTGGGGGCGGGTATTGGGAATTGAACCTAGATTCTTCCATGTTGTAGCATGCATATCTACCACTGAGCTACACCTCCAGCCTGTGGGATATCTCCATTTTACAGAAAAAATGTTTCTTTTTACACAGTTCAGATCTCATTGTATGTAGTAATTTATGTCCCAAGTTATTTTTTAAACCATATCAAGCATTTTCCTACATTGTTATATATAAAATACAGGGTTTAGTTTGTTTGATTGTTTCTGTGGTACTGGGGTTCAGACCCCTTGCCTCACATGTGATATACAAGTGCTCTACCACTGAGCTACATGCCCAACCCTATAATATATAGTTTTAAAACATAGTGGCCTCACCTTTACTTGAATTTATTTTAAGCACACTTAATGATACTAAGCACTTGAGTTTTTATGTATATATATTTGGTAAGATAAGTCATGCTTTAAATCTCTAATTTATTAAAAGATAGGGAAGGGAATTTTGTTAAGAAGAATCAGTTAAGAGTTTGAACTTGTTTGAAAATGATTTGTTTTGCATTTCATATAAATTTGTGGGATTGAGAGATTTCAACAGACTTAGTTGGTGCTGGTATTATTTATGTTTTTTGCCCCCCATCCCCCGTGAGCATGTAATTGTTCTCTTATTTGCATTAAATTTAGTTTTTCTTTTTATTTTTAAGAAATGTGGTTTGGTTTTAAGCTGGAAGAGAGTACAAGGTGCTTCTGGAAAACTTCAAGGTAAGTCATGTTTTTCTTATTTGTTGAGATTGTTTTTACCTGTTTACATAAATCACTTTACGTGTTTTATTTTCGTTGTTTTTTTTTTTTTAACTAGAATAGATTAAAAGTCAGTTGAGAAGATATTAGCTGAGAGTTGAGAT
>PVHX01017745.1:0-27783 GCA_004024805.1 Geosciurus inauris | reverse complement strand
ACTCAGACTTGTTTCTGTGTTTTATCATTTTCAATAAAATATAAATGTTTTGGAAACATTACTCAGACTTACTAGGTTTTTTTTTTTTTTTAGTTGTCATTGGACACAATATATTTATTTTTATGTAGTGCTCAGGATCGAACCCAGTGCCTCATATATGCATGGCAAATGCTCCACCACTGAGCTACAATCCCAGCCCTGACTTACTGTTTGCTTTTGGGTTTTTTTGGGTACCGGGAATTAACTCAGGGTTACTCAACCACTGAGCCACATCCCCAGCCCTGTTTTGTGTTTTATATAGAGACAGGGTCTCACTGAGTTGCTTAGCGCCTCACCATTGATGAGGCTGGCTTTGAACTCGTGATTCTCCTGTCTCAGCCTCCCAAAGTGCTGGGATTACAGGTGTGTGCCACCGTGCCCGGCTCTTACTAGTTTTTTATACTTAAGTCCTTTCTGTGAAAGCAGTATGGTATAATCAAGATGAAAAAATTGGAACTTAGGAAAAGAGTAGGAGAAAAGAGAATTAGATATGACCTGTTACTCTTGAAAACAAAATGTACTTTTAATATTTGTCTGTGGAAACAGCTCTTGGATAATGTTCTTATTCTGATGCTGTGGATGGAATCTAGGGCCCTCACCAGTGCTAGGCAAGCATTCTACCACTATGCCACACTCTCAGCTCTGATAATATATCTTCTAAAAGTTTTGATATGGAAAAATTCATATGCACATAAAATAAGAATAGTATGATAAACTCCCATGTATCACCCATTGTTAATGTGTTGAGTTTCATCAGTATCCTACCCAATTCATCTTCTTTGTATTATTTATTTTATTACTTTTGGTACCAGGGATTGAACCTATGGGTGTTCAACTACTGAGCCATGTTCCCATCTGTTTGGTTTGTTTTTTTCTTGAGACAGTCTTACTAAGTTGCTGAGGATGGCTTTGAACTTGGATCCTTTTGCCTCAGCCTGCCTAACCACAGGGATTACAGACAGGTGTGCGCTATTGCACCCACCCAATTTTATCTTTATGTATTTTAGTATATATATTCCTGAAAGATAAGAATCCTTCCTTTTTTTTTTTTCTTTGCAGTGCAGGGAAATGTTTTTGTTTTTTTTTTTTTGGTACTGGAGATTGAACTCAGGGGCACTCGACCACTGAGCCACATCCCCAGCCCTATTTTGTGTTTTATGTAGAGACAGGGTCTCACTGAGTTGCTTAGTGCCTCGCCATTGCCAAGGGTAGCTTTGAACTCGGGATTCTCCTGTCTCAGCCTCCCTAAGTGCTGGGATTACAGGCTTGAGCCACTGCACCTGGCTGGGAAATGTATTTTTTAAAAGTATATTTATCAAATCGGATTGCAAGACATCAAAATAGTGACTTTTCTTAATATCATTAAATACAAATGAATATGCAAATTTTCACTTCTATAAAATATCAGGTCTTTTTTGATACCAGGGATTGAACTAAGTGGGTATTTAACCTAACCACTGAGCCACATTCCTAGCTATATTTTTGTGTTTTATGTGGAGACAGGGTCTCACTGAATTGCTTATTGCCACACCATTGCTGAGGGCTGGCTTTGAACTTGTGATGCTCCTGTCTCAGCCTCCTAGAGTGCTGGGTTACAGGCGTGTGCCACCTTACCCGTCTTAAAATATAAGTATTTGAAATGTTTATTTGATTGAGCATCTATATGAGGTCTACACATTGAACTTAGTTAGCAGTTGGTTTTGAGTGTCTCTTGATTTTTAAACATTTAAAAAAATATTTTGAGCTGGGTGTGGTGGCGCAAGCCTGTAATCCCAGCACTTAGGGAGGCTGAGACAGGAGAATTGCAAGTTCAAATGGTGAGGCGCTAAGCAACTCAGTGAGACCCTGTCTCTACATAAAACACAAAATAGGCCTGGGGATGTGGCTCAGTGGTCGTGTACCCCTGAGTTCAATCCCTAGTACCAAAAAAAGTATTTTGTAGTGGGAGGCAGCTGCGGTGGCATGTATCTGTAATCCCAGTGGCTCAGGAGACTGAAGCAGGAGGATCATGAGTTCAAAGCCAGCCTCAGCAAAAACAAGGTGTTAAGCAACTCAAAGAGACCCTGTCTCCAAATGAAATACGAATAGGGCTGGAGATGTGGCTCAGTGGTTGAGTGCCCCTGAATTCAATCCCCGATACCCAAAAAAACAAAAAATTTTGTAGTGGGGATTGAACCAAGGGCTGCTTTGCCTGTAAGCTTCATCCTCAGTTGTTTTTATATTTTATTTTGATACAGGAGTCTCACTAAATTGGTGAGACTGGTCTCAGAGTTGTGATCTTCCTGCTTTAGCCTCTTGAGTAGCTGGAATTATAGGCATTCCTCACTAGACCTGGCTGTGTTTCTTTATGTTTTAAGTTAACTTTTCCTCTTACTTTCCTTTTAATTTCTTTCCCAGTAGCATTTATATTAAAGTCTGTTTTGCCTACTGAAGCTTTAGTAGTATATTTGCTGTGAATCTGTCCTCTCGTGTTTTCTGTGAACTGTTTTGTAGTTGTGCCTTGGTTTTGTTTTGTTGTAGTAGGGATGGAACCCAGGGCTGCTTGACCACTGTGGTATATCTCTACCCTGTTTTGTTTTTTATTTTGAGACACTGGGTTTTACTAAGTTGCCTAAACTACCCTTGAGTTTGTGATCCTCCCACAGTAGCCTCTCAAATACCTGGGATTACAGGCTTGTGCCGTGGTGCTTATCTTGTTTTATAATAGTAGCAGTTGTTACCATGGCTTAGGTTGAGTCTTTCATTAGGAGGGTTCAAAATGTAGTAGTTTGTTTTGAAGAAATCAGTCTTTCCTTCATTGAAGAATAATTGTTCATTTATTATTGTAGTACTTCTACCACGAAATTCCTTCTCTGTCTACTATTGGGTTAGTTAGAAGTGTGTGTTATGTGCGTGTTTTCCAAGGAACTGGAGCTTGAAATCCAGGGGAATTCGGTCTTTTTTAAAAAATTTTTTTAATCACTAACTTGTTTTAGTTTATATTGTGCATACAGCAGTTCATACTACAATAATACCCAATATTCTCATCAGCATTGTGATTTTTGAAAGTTACCCCTTTTGGCCAGTCTTTTTGTCCTTAGGTCATATCACACTAAAAATGTATGTCTAAATTTACTGCCTTAATACCATTGAGAATAGTTCCTCTCTGTGTAGTTATGACATTATTTCTATACATATTCACAATAATTTGGGCTGTCTGGTGTGTTTTTACCTTTTTTTGGGGGGGTGCTAAGGATTGAACTCACGGGCATTCTGCCACTGAGCCACATCCCCCCCCACCCCCATTTTGTGTTTTATTTAGAGACAGAGTCTCTTGCTGTGTTTGCTTAGGGCCTCCCCGTTGCTGAGGCTGGCCTTGAACCTGCAATTCTCCTGTCTCAGCCTCTCAAAGTGCTGAGATTACAGTCATGCGCCACTGCACCCGGCTCTTTAAACTCCTTTATTTAAAGACATTAATAATATTTGCTAGTTATAGAATGAAACAGATATATGAAAGACAGGTAACTAACAAAAAAGGTCAGTACTTTTGTAATTTTATCCCCTCAGAATTGAAATGCGCTTTGCTTAGGTTCAATCAGTTTCTTACTTGTTGCTCTTAGGATGCCTGGGTGGAATGACTAATGAAATAATAATCAGTTGAATCATGAAATTTTCATGCTATTTTATTACAACCTCCAATAAATAACAGTTTGCCTAATTGGAATTTTTTCTTAGCATTTCTCCTGTTTTTTTCCCCCTCTCCTTTTTTCTGTTGGTGTTTGAGGGTGCTCAAACCAAAATGATTATGAAAGGGAATTGAAGAACGGAGGTGGAGTGATGAATCCTTATATTGTAACGTTAGGTCTTATTATTTTCATTCTTCATCACATTTTGTCTTTCACTGATATATCATTAACTCTTTATACCTATTGCTAGCTTTTGGATTCTGTGAGTATAAGGAGCCGGAATCTACTCTCCGTGCACTCAGATTATTGCATGACCTGCAGATTGGAGAGAAGAAGCTACTTGTTAAAGTTGATGCAAAGACTAAAGCACAACTGGATGAATGGAAAGCAAAGAAGAAAGCTTCTAATGGGGTATGTTTTTTATAGTGTAAACATTTCTTGGTCAGCCAAGCTATTTAAATACAAATATTTCCCATTATAAATGAATCTAATATGGGGATTCACATTATTGTGATTGCGTGTCATGATAACTTAAATGCAAGAGGATATTTTATAGTTTGTAGTCATTTTATGTCTTTTATCTACCCACAGTGGGTGCATGACTGTTGGTTTGCTTATTCCAGGTTGGGAATGGAGGTAGTAAGGGAGTCTGGACAAGTTTAACTTGCCAGAAAAAACACTGGTACAGACTGTTCCTAACAGAGATAAATCATTAAGCCAGCTTTTGTAAGTACAAAATATATTTCCGCCTACACAATTTTAATTAGTTGCCTTGTATTTTAGAAGTACACAGATTCTAAAATGAATGAAAATAAGTCATTACCTAGTTAGGTTTCTTTATTAATGCAGTCTTAAGATCAGGAAAAAAAAATTTTGGTTGTTGTTTTATTATTTTCTCCCCTTAATAAAGAAAAACATATCTTAAAACTGAATACATAAATTCCAGATAGCGGCCGGGTGTGGTGACGGATGCCTGTAATCCCAGTGGCTTGAGAGGCTGAGACAGGAGGATCATGAGTTCAAGCCAGCCTCAGCAGAAGCGTGGTGCTAAGCAACTTAGACCCTGTCTCTAAATAAGATATAAAAATAGTACTAGGGATGTGCTTCAGTGGTTGAGTGTCTCTGATTTTAATTCCTGGTAACCCACCCCCTCCCCCCCAAAAAAACAACAAATAACAACAACAACAAAAAAACCCTCAAATAGCCCTTTGATCTCAAAGTTCTCATTTCCTTTCAAGATAGAAATTTCTTTTTTTCTCTCCATCTTTTGTTGTTAATGGAACTTTCCATTTTAAAAATACTTTATGTTCCTTTGGTTTTAAGGGTTTTTTCCCCCACCGGACCTTTATTTATTATATATATGTTGTTGTGCTGAGAATTGAACTCAGTGCCTCATACATGGTAGGCAAGTGTTCTCCCACTGAGCTACTATTCCAGCCCTATATGTTCTGTTCTTTTCTTTTTTTGAAAAAGGAAAAAACTCAACAAATCAAAGGAAGTTATAAAACACAAATTAAATAGTATCTGTTCCCATCATTACAAGTAACTACTGAAGGCCACAAGAGAAGAGTATCAATTAAATATAGGGGGAAACCAATTCATATCTTAGCAGATTTCTCAACCCAGACTCTCAAAGCTAGGAGGACCTGGAACAACATATATCAAGCTGTGCAAGAAATTAGATGCCAATTAAGAATCTTATGTCCAGCAAAATTAAGCTTCAGATTTGATAAGAAAATAAAAACCTTCCATGATAAACAAAAGAGTTTACAACTAGAAAGCCTGTACTAGAGAATATTCTTAGCAGAATATTCCATGAACAGGCAATGAAAAATGAAAATCAGCAAAGGGAGGAAGTACACTAAAGGAAAAGCCAGTCAAAGGAGAAACCAACTCGAGTTAAGAACCAGAAATAAAGCCAGATGTCCAGGAATACAAACCATATCTCAGTAATAACTCTGTATGTTAATGATCTAAACTGATCAATTGAAAGACATACACTGGCCAGTCGGAGTGGCGCACACTTATAATCCCAGCACTTTGGGAGGCTGAGACGGGAGAATCACGAGTTCAAATGGCTTTGAACAAATCACGAGTTCAGCAATGGCAAGGTGCTGAGCAACTCAATAAGACCCTGTCTGTAAATAAAACACAAAAAAATACTACTGGGGTTGTTGGTCAGTGGTCCAATAACCCTGAGTTCAATCCCTGGTACCAAAAAAAAAAAAAAAAAAAAAAAAAGACATGCACTGGCAGATTGGATTTTTTTTAATGTCTTTATTTTATTTTTATGTGGTGCTGAGGATCAAACCCATTGCCTCACGCATGCTAGGCAAGCACGCTACCACTGCGCCATAACCCCAGCCCCAGCAGATTGGGTTTTTAAAAAAAGAACCAACAATATGCTGTCTTCAAGAGACTTAGAGGAAAAAGTATCCACAGACTGAAGGTGAAAGGATGGGAAAAAACATCACTTGCATGGACTGTGAACAAGTAGCGGTTTCCATCCTCATATCAGATAAACTGACTTCAAAGTTAGAAGGGATAACGAAGGACATTTCATAATACTTAAGGGAATTATGCATCAAGAAAACATAACAATCGTAAATATTTATGCCCCAAACAATGGACCATCTTTGTACATCAAACAAACCTTTCTCAATGTCAAGAATCAAATAGACCACCACACAGTAATAGTAGGTGACTGTAACACATCTCTCACCACTGGGTAGATCTGCAAAACAAAAACTAAAAAAACTATAGAACTAAATAATACAATCAATTTATGCTTAACACTTATATAGAATATTTCATCTATCAGCGAGCAAATATACTCTCTTCTCAGCAGCACATGGATCCCTCTCTAAAATAGACTAAGTTATGCCAGAAAGTAACTGTTAGCAAATAGAAAAAAATGGAGATACTACTCTGCATTCTTTCAGATCATAATGGAATGAAATTAGAAATCAATGATAAACTAAAAAATAAAAGCTACTGCAAGATCTGGAGACTTCATGCTATGCTATTGCATGACAAATGGATAGAATGGAAGAAACCTGGGAGAAAATAAAAAATTCTTAGAGGTAAATAAGATCATCAATACAACATATCAACATCTCTGGGACACTATGAATGCAGTGCTAAGAGGAACGTTCATTGTATTGAGTGCATTCATTAAAAAATGAAAAGTCATCAAATAAATTACCTAATGTTATTTCAAAGCTCTAGAAAAGGAACAAATCAACACCAAAAGTAGAAGAAGACAGGACATATGTCAGATGAAATTAATGAAATTGAAACAAAAGAAACAATTTAAAAAATTGACAAAATGAAAATTGGTTCTTTGACATGACAAATAAAATTAATAAATTCTTTGCCACACTAACAAAGAGAAGAAACTCAGATCACTGAAATGTGTGATGAAAAGGGAAAATTGCAATGGACAGTACTGAAATGTAGAAGATAATTTGAAAATTTATACTCCAATAAAATAGAAAATCTTGGATATCCACAAATTTCTAGAGAAATATGATGTACCCAAACTGTGAATCAGGAGCACATACACTATTTAAACAGATGAATTTTAAGCGATGAAATAGAAGACACCACCAAAATACTACCAAACAAAGAAAAGCCCAGGACCATACAGATTCTCAGAGTTCTACAAGACCTTCAAAAAAGAACTAACACCAATACTCCTCAAATTATTCCATGAAAATAGAAAAGGAGGGAGCCCTTTCAATCTCATTCTGTGAGACTAGTATTACCCTGATACTAAAACCAGACAAAGATATCTCAAGGAAAGAAAATTTCAGACCAATATCCCTGATGAACATGGTTGCAAAAATTCTCAATAAAATTCCAGCAAATTGCATACAAAAATGATATTAAAAAGATAGTGCACCACGATCAAGTGGGGTTCATCTCAGGTTGATTTGACATTATGGAAATCAATAAATGTTTTACAGCACATCAATGGACTTAAATATAAGAATCAAATGATCATTTCAATAGATGGAGAAAAAAGGTACTTGACAAAATATGGCACCCATTTGTATTCAAAACACTACAAAAATTAAGGATAGTAGGAACATATCTCAACATTGTAAAAGCTATCTGTGCTATCCCCAAGGCCGCCAACATCATTCTAAATGGAGAAAAATTGAAAGCATTCCAATCATTCCTTCTAAAACCTGGAACAAAATAAAGGTGCTCTCTTTCAATACTTGTATTCAACATATCCTGGAAACTCCAGCCAGAGTAATCAGATAAAAGAAATTAAAGGGATACAAGTAAGAAAAAAGGAATTCAAACTATCACTATTGCTGACAACATCATTCTATATTTAGAAGATCCAAAAAATTCCACTAGAAAACTTCTAGAGCTTATAAATGAATTCAACAAAGAAACAAGATGTAAAACCAACATACATAAATCCAGTGCATTTCTATACATCAGTGGTAAATCCTCTGAAATAGAAATTAGGTAAACTACCCCATTTGCAATAGCCTCAAAGAAAATAAAATACTTGGGAATCAATCTACCAAAAGAGGTGAAAGACCTTTATAATGAAAAGTACAGAGCACTAAAGAAAGAAATTGAAGAACACCTTAGAAGAAGGGAAGCTTTCCCATGTTCTTGGATAGGCAGAATTAATATTAAAATGGCCACACTACCAAAAGCACTATACAGATTTACTGCAATTCCTGTTAAGTTTCTGATGACATTCTTCATAGAAATAGAAAAAGTAATTATGAAATTCATTTGGAAAAATAGAGACCCAGAATATCCAAAGCAGTCCTTAGAAAAAAGAGTGAAGCAGGAGGCATCACAATACCAGACTTAAACTATACTACAAAGCTGTAGTAACAAAGACAGCATGATATTGGCACCAAAACAGACATGAAGATCAGTGGTAAAAAATAGAAGACACAGAGACAAACCCACAAATAGTTTTCTTATACTAGACATAGGCGCCAAAATCATACATTCAAGAAAAGATAGCCTCTTCAACAAATGCTGCTGGAAAAACTGGAAATCCATATGTATGGAAATGAAATTAAGCCTGTATCTCTCATCCTGCAGAAAATTCAACTCAAAATGGATTAAAGACTTAGGTACTGGAACAGACACCCTGCGCCTCCTAAAAGAAAAAGTAGAACCAAATCTTTATTATGTTGGCTTAGGACCTGACTTCCATAACATGATTTCTAATGGACAAGAAATAAAATGAAGAATCAATAAATGGGATGGATCCAAACTAAAAAGGTGCTTCTCCTCAAAGGAAACAATGTTTAGAGAGAACCTGCAGAATGGGAGAAAATCTTTACCACATGTTCATCAGATAGAGCACTAATCTCCAGGATCTTTAAAGAACTCAAAAAAAAAAAAAAAAAATTAACGCCAAAAAACCCCAAGTAACCCAGTCGATAAATGGGCTAAAGAACCTAACACACTGGGGCTGGGGTTGTGGCTCAGTGGTAGAGCGCTTGCCTCGCATGCGTGAGGTACTGGGTTCAATCCTCAGCACCACATAAAAATAAATAAATAAAATAAAGATATTGTGCCCATCTACAGCTAAAAAATTAAAAAAAAAAAAAAAAAGAACCTTACACACACTTCACAGAATATATACGTTGATCAAGAAGTATACAGGGGCTGGGGCTGGGGCTCAGTGGTAGAGTGCTTGCCTCGCATGTGTGAGTCACTGGGTTTGATCCTCAGCACCACATAAAAATAAATAAAAATATTGCATTCATCTACAACTAAAAAAAATACTTTAAAAAAGTATACAAAAAAATGTTCAACATGTCTAGCAATTAGAGAAATGCAGATGAAAACTAAGATTTCATCTCACTGCAGTCAGAATGGTAGTTGTTAAGAATACCAGCAATAATAAGTGTTGGTGAGGATGTGGGGGAAAGGTACATTAACATTGCTGGTGGGACTGCAAATTGCACTGTGGAAAGCAGTATCGAGATTCCTTACAAAACTTGGAATGGAACCACCATTTGACCCAGCTATCCCGATCCTTGGATTATATCCAAAGGACTTAAAATCAGCACACTATTGTGTTGCAGCTATATCAATGTTTTTTTTTTTTTTGTTTGTTTGTTTGTTTGTTTTGATACTGGAGATTGAACTCAGAGGTTCTAGACCACTGACCACACCCCCAGCCCTGTTTTGTGTTTTATGTAGAGATAGGGTCTCACTGAGTTGCTTCGTTCCTCGCCGTTGCTGAAGCTGGCTTTTAACTCATGATTCTTCTGCGTCAGCCTCCCAAAGTGGTGGACATTAATGTTTATACAGCAGCTCACTTCACAGTAGATAAACTGTGGAACCAACCTAGGTGTCCTTCAACAGATGAATGGATAAAGAAAATGTATATACAGAATGGAATATTACTTAGCCTTAAAGAAGGATGAAATTATCACATTTGCATGTAAATGGCTGGAGTTGAATATCATGCTAAATGAAATAAGCCAATCCCAAAAACCCAAAGGCCAAATGTTTTCTCTGATATGTGGATGCTGATCCACAATGGGTGGAGGGCTAGTGATGAATGGAGGAACTTTGGATTGGGCAGAGGGGAGTGTGGTTAGGGGAGGGGGTGTGGGGGTGGGAAAGATGGTAGAATGAGACAGACATTATTACCGTGTGTACATGTACTCTTGCAGAACAAGAGAACATTTGTGTACAGCCAAAGAAATGAGAAGTTTTGCTTCATTTGTGTACAATAAGTGGATATGCATTCTGTTGTTATGCATAACTAATTAGAACAAATTTTTTAAAAAAGTAACTACTGTAAACATTTTATTGGTATGTTTTTCCTGACATTTTCCTGTGTATGAATGAATATAGTTTGAACTGGTTTATGTGACTGTTTAGAATGCAAAAGATTGCATTCTAAGTAATGTTTTATAAACAGGTTTTTTCCACTTAAACCTAACTGTTTGACCTTGTCTTACCTTGGACTTTTACCAATACATTCACTGATATCTGTGCATTTAGTTTTACCTTTAATTCTTTAGTCTAATTCATTCTTTCCTTAATTTTGGCACGAAGAAACCTAGGGATGCTTTACCATGGAGCTATGTACATCTCCAGTTCTTTTTATTTTATTTCATATATTTGCAGTTATTAATATTGAAACAAGGTTTGCTAAATTGCTAATGTTCTCACTTTGTTGCTAAGACTGACCTCAAACCTGAGAACCTCCTACCTCAGTTTGAAGTTCCTGGGATTACAGGCGTGCACTGCCATGCCTTGCACTATGGCTTTAATTTCTAATATATAATTATTTCAAACTGCTACTTATTACATAAATCCATCCTTGATAGTTTTGTGTTTCTTATAAAATAAATCCCATACTTGATATGGTAATCAAGTTTTCTCATTTGGCTTTCCCCTTACTACTATGCCTTCCACGTAACAGTCTGTGTACCCCCACAGACTTTTTTGTGTTTTGCTAACATCTAAGTTCTATGTTACTGGTTTTCAGATGCTAAAAATTGAAGCACGCTGTTGAAATTCTATCCGTAGAGTTTGAATTAACGTGATCTTTGATTCATATAGCTTTCATCTTTTCTAGTGTCAGGCAGAATTGGGTTCTCTTTTCCCATATAGAGTAAATTTACTGTTATATGTCAGGCTGCTTTGTAGTGTGTACTGTATATAGTTACTGTGTCACAGAGCCCCTTGTACTTTCATTCTAATAACCCTCCTCTCACATCTGATTTTAAATAGAAATGGCGTAAGTTAACTCTAGTAGAACTGCATGAATATTTATTGAATAACAGTTGCTGTTATATTGCCCACTTGATCGTTTTACTGTCTTCACCTAGCATTATAAAGAAATAATGTAGCCAGGCGCAATGGGTCACGCTTGTAATCCCAGCACTTTGGGAGGTTGAAACTGGAGAATTGCGAGTTCAAAGCCAGCCTCAGCAATGGCGAGGCACTAAGCAACTCAGTGAGACCCTGTCTCTACATAAAACACAAAATAGGGCTGGGGATGTGTCCTTGAGTTCAATCCCTGATACCAAAAAAAAGAAGGAATGTATAATAATTTCTCTAGAATATAAGTTATATCTCACATCTGTAGTTTCCATTGACTGAATGTGTGAGTTCAGAAGAGCAAGGTATTTTTTCTGACCTAGAATTTTTAAGGGGATTTATGTACTTCTGTAAGATGTCATATGATTTGAAAATTTTTGTTTAGATTTGTATATCAATGTGTTTTCCTCCTTTCCATGTATGTGTATGTTATACTGAAGTTTAGAGGCACTTTATCACTGAACTACATATCTAGCTCTTGTTTGTTTATTTAGACAGGATCTTCTTATGTTACCCAGACTGCTACTACCCTTGCCATCCATCCTCTTTGCCTCAGCTCCCAAGTGGTTGGTATTACAAGCATATGACATTTAGTAAAGGTAATTTGTGCTAAACCATGGTTTTCTATTAGTCCATGTCTTGTTAACTTTCTGGATATCCAACAATAAAAGCACAGGAGTAGGTATATCTGCTTGATGGTCACAAATTGTGGTTGTTAACTACAGACTCAAGAACGAACCCTGGCAATTGTTTGAAAGAGCCAAGTGTATTACCTTCTAATAGAGGACAAGTGCTCTAGAATATCTTCACATCTTTGCCCAGAAATTAGTTGGGTTGAGTCAAAATTTTTTAAGATCTGTGCATTTACCTTGCGATCCTCTTGTCTCAGCCTCTCAAGTTGCTGGGATTATAGTCAATTAGCCTTTTGAGTGTTGAATGAATTACATTGTTCCAAATGATTGTTTTGTAATTTGGATAAAACAGCCAAATATTTGAATTTTGTTTAACAGTGGGGTGATATTGAGTATAGGGACTAATATTTTCATATGAGCAGGGCTTTTGATTTATAATGCCACTTTTATTCCTGTACTTAGAAAGGTGTGGAGACTACTCAAACCAGAATGAAAAGAATATGCCAATATGGATTGCTTTCTAATTGAGTGTTTTTTTGTTTTTGTGGTGCTGGGGATTGAACATAGGGCCTTATGCATGCAAGGCAAGCGCTTTACCAACTGAGCTATATCCTCAGTCCTGACTGAGTGTATTTTGATAATACAGAATTCAAGTCTGAAAAGCTAAGAGTTTGCATGTAAGTGGCCATGTGTGTCTCAAGTGCCACTTCATTGGAGGATTTAGTTTCATATAAAACCATTGGAGAAACAGGGCACGAAGTAGTTTTAGTGACAGGTGTGTAAGTTAAAGACCTTATATATCATAGATTTAACATAAACGCATTACCACAATTTTAGTTTACTTGTTTGTAAATTTTAATAGCTTAATTTGTAGTCATATGTCAAGCGTCTTTATCACAGTCGCCAAGTAGAAAGTGGGCTATAAGAAGATTGGATGAAGAGGTAGGTTTGAGAAAGAAAGAAGCTTGCTTAGAGTGGGTAATTTTATTATACCACATGATACATAACATTGAAGTTAGATGTATGTGTCATAACCCCGTTCTTACCCTGTAGTGGTAGATACATGAGGATAAATTTTTCTTTAAATTTTTGAATTTTATGCTGGCTTACTGTGTATTTCACCCAATATTCTCTGAATGAGGATTTGTTTGACTAAGTGATAAAAGAAAGAAATGCTTGCTGAATATATCTTTTGGAAACAGATATAAGAATATTGGTGATTGAGTTATGAATTTGCTGCTAAGTTATATTGTTAACTAACCACAAGGTAGGAAACTTGCCTTCAGTTGAGTTGCAAATATCATGATAAAGAGCCAGATGTGTGCAAAAGAGCATGGTTCTGGTATGTATGTGAAAGATTGCATGGTATATATTAACCAAGTAAATTGATAAATAATGATATATGTTTTAATTATAAGAATAGTTTTTTCCATATACTCTTTTATGTTTATCTTGCTGCTTTTGTTCATTTTATTTTTTTGGGGTACCAGGGATTGAACTCAAGGTACTTGACCACTGAGCCACATCCCTAGCCCTGTTTTGTGGTTTATTTAGAGACAGGGTCTCACTGAGTTGCTCAGCACCTCGCCCTTGCTGAGGCTGGCTTTGAACTCACAATTCTCCCACAGTCTCGCCTCACAACGTGTTGGGATTGCAGGCGTGCGCCACCACGCCCAGCTGCCTTGGTGTTTTTTAAGACTATTACCCCTTTACATGTTTTGAGTGGAGTAGAGTGGAACTGGAAATTATCCAGAGTTTTGAGGTCAGCCTATAAATTGAAGTTTTAACTGGGTTAAGTCCTTAACCAGAGAACTTAAGGTATGCCAAGAATAATGGTATGTTAGAAGGCAGTAAATTTTTTTCCCCACAGAAACAGTTAATATTCAGACTATTTCTCTTAAATAATTATGAATAGAATCTAACAAATAATCAGTTGATTACTTGTGAGAAACATTACATGAATTGTTAATTTTTACGTGTACCTGGAAGTCATATGGGAAAAGACTTTAATCTTTAAACTTGATTCTTTAGTGTATGCGGTTATTATAGTTGGCATTTCCTGCATTACAAAAATTGTAGAAGAACAGGAGGAAGAAGCCATCATTTTAGCCTCGAGCCTCTCTGATGCATGCATTTTGGTGTATATTGCTATTTGGTATTTTTGTTTAACTATTCATGCTTTTCCTTTTTTATTTTTTTTGTGGGGGTGGGGAGTGGCGTGTACCTGGGACTGAACTCAGGGGTACTTGACCACTGAGCCACATCCGAAGCCCTGTTTTTTGTTTTATTCAGAGACAGGGTCTCACTAAATTGCTTAGTACCTGGCTGTTGATGAGGCTGTCTTTGGCTTTTTCTTCTTTGACATGGGTAGCTATCAGTAAAACCAACTATATGTTTAATAGGACTGTTGAGATGTTTGGAGAAAACATACTTGTTAAAAAGCTTAGGATGGTTATCATTTTTCATTTGACTCTTCATGTGAATTTTTCTTGTTTCTTAAGAATGCCAGGCCTGAAACTGTCCCTAATGATGATGAAGAAGCCTTAGATGAAGAAACAAAGAGAAGAGATCAGATGATTAAAGGGGCCATTGAAGTTTTGATACGTGAATACTCCAGTGAGCTAAATGCCCCATCACAGGAATCTGACTCTCACCCAAGGAAGAAGAAGAAGGAAAAGAAGGAGGACGTATGTGTCCAGACAACATGTAGTGATTTCTACAATTTATGTTTTTTGATGTTGCTCTTTGCATTTTAACTTTTGAGGGCAAGTAGAATGGGATTTATAGCAATGTCCAAGTTAAAAGGAGTTGTGTGGCTTGCTCATACTAATTTCTTTTGAGTGAACTTAGAGAAATTATGGACAGTGTTCTTTAAATATATTGAAAGTATTTTATATGCATGGATTGTAAATAACATGAAAAGTAATATTAAAAGGTATGTATTGTGATCAGTAATCAAGAGGTATTAATGGTTCTTATTTTGGATTTCAATGCTTTCTTTGGGTATCTTCACTTTTTTTTTTTTTCCTTTGTATTGTGGATTAAACTCAGGGGCGTTTTGTCACAGCTATTATCTGCAGCCTATTTTTAGGTGCCAAGTATTGAACCTAGGGTCACTCAACCACTAAGTCACATCCCTAATGCTTTTTTTGTATTTTATTTAGAGATAGGGTCTCACTGAGTTGCTTAGCGCCTCGCTAAGTTGCTGAGACTGGCTTTGAACTTGTGATCCTCCTGCTTCAGCCTCCCAAGTCGCTGGTATTACAGGCGTGCGCCATGCACCTGGCTTGTTTTATTTTTTTAATTTTGAGGCAGGGTCTCACTAAAATGCTTAAGGGCCTCAGTAAATTGCTGAGCCTTGCTTCAAACCTGCAGTCCTCTTAGGTCAGTCTTCTGAGTCATTGGGATTACAGACATACGCCACTGCACCTAGTCTGTCTTCACTTTTCTTGGTTAGATATAGGTTTATTACTCAGCATATTCTTCCTTTGTTCATTAATACCCGTCCAATTGAGGTACAGTTTATTGGGAATGGTAATTGGTAGAATTAATGAGGTATATAGGATGATTGATGTCTATAGGATTTTTTTCTTCTTCCCTGATTAATGGGAAAGGAGAAGTTTATTTTAGGACATATTTGCTATGGGATTAAGGACAGAATCTTGCCAAAAGGCAGGATTTATAGGAAATTTTTGTTGTTTGATTGTTTCCAGTGGGTAGCATTTGTTATAATTTATAGGCGACCTGAGAGTAAGCTCTGTTAGTATGATACCCTCTTTTTTTTTTTTTTTTGGTATTGTGGATAGAAGCCACAAATACTTTACCACTAATCCCCAGCCATTTTCTTTTTCTTTTTCTTTCTTTCTTTTTTTTTTTGAGATAGAATCTTAAGTTGCCTTGGCTGCACTTGAACACAAGATACTCCTGCTTTAGCCTCCCAGGTAGCTGGGATTACACATCTGCAGCTTATAAACCTCTTCTTGTTTAATAGTTTGTGATTTTTGGAAGGGAAAGAGCTGGAAGGTGATAGGGATTTAAAGAGAATGAAATTGTTTTTACTGTGAAGTAGAATGAAATGAAGAAAATGTCAAAAGTGTTGTATTATAGTCTAAATGTAGCAGACACTCAGTTGCCCAGTAGTGTGAACACTGTTTTTTAAAAATCTTTGTGGATTTTTCCGCAGATTTTCCGCAGATTTCCAGTGGCCCCACTGATCCCTTATCCACTCATCACCAAGGTTCGTTTAAATCTTAGGATTTGACAATACCTGTGGTTACTGCTAATTGCCCGATTTGATTTCTGTCTGATATTTTCCATTAGTTAACTAGAATGTTAGGTTTATTACTATAGATGTTTTTGTTTACTTAGTCATATTTTGTTAAGACTTGTAGAAACTGTCTAACCTTTAACCTTTTCTTTTTATATGGATTGATCTTTATGCATTATCTCCTGTTCCCCTTATTTTTTAGGAGGATATAAATGCTATAGAAATGGAAGAAGACAAAAGAGACCTGATATCACGAGAGATCAGCAAATTCAGAGACACACACAAGGTAGTATTCTTGTTTTTTCACTTGATACCAATCTAGACTTTTTACAGAATCCAAAGCAAACAGACAAGAAAATCAACCTTACATTAGAATATATTTTTAAATGCTTTTTATAGGTTTAATTGATACTTAGGTAAAAACAAAGAGACAGAAGTCTAGTATCATATTAAAGTGGTCCTTGACATACTGTGCTTAGTTTTTTCAGTTACTGACTCCTCTGCAGTCATTTCACTTTAATATGAATAAAAGTTAATTTTTAGATTTCAACATAAACATCAAGGTCAGGTTTAAACTAGATTCAAGGGGACAGTAGGATAACATACATATAGTGTAGTGTATTTCTGGGGACAGTTTAACTTAATCTTAGGAAAACCTTTTCTTTAGAGCTGAGATTAAAATTTAAGATTTATATTTGTATAGATTTTAGTTGAGTGGGGGAGATTTTTAAAAGTAGGTCAGTGGTTACCAGACTTACCAAATTTTAGATGCATGGAAGAACTGTAAATTCCCATAAAGCTAATCTATTCATTGACCCCCACCATTATGATAGAGATCATATGGTGACTAATGCAAGATGAAACTCTCAGCTTGGAAAGTAACAAGGAATAGGATGTAAGTATGAGCTTCTGTTTTTTATTATATTTATGGATGCCCCCTCGGAAAAATATGCAAAGGGGTAACTGGCTTGGAAATGGGTATTTGTGTCTAGTAAATCCCACTCACGAGTTTTGCCTATTTAAAGCTTCTCTCAATGACAGTGCATCTGGGAATGTTCGCTGGTGTTAAAGGTGATGCTTATGGATGGTGAATTGCAAAACTGCATGAAATGTATTTTGAAGGTAGAGGTAATAGGATGTTACTGGTTCTTGCTGATAGTCTGAGAGATCTTTAACTCAGTGAAATGTTAAGTGTTCATTTTGTCTCCGTTCAATTTGATTTTTTTCTCATTGCTTTTCATATCCAAGTTGACAATGAATGCCAATGAATCAGTGTTGCTGAACACTTAATGTCCAGAGGCCCAGCCATTGCCCACCTACACAGTGCTTTTTCAGGAATTAATATGTCTGAAAGCACAAATGTAATTCTCCCAAAATTTGAGTCAAATGTTGATCTGTGGGAGTTTGTTTAACAGGAATATTTTTGTTTAGGTTCCATACTCAAATTCAGGGCTGAGTAAGCTTAAAAATGGTATACAGTTGTGTGTGTGGTTTACCCCTTTTTGTTTTTATTTGTCAAACCTTGTTGTGTTAGTAGTAAATTATGAGGAAACTGTGTTTGAAAAAAATTAAAAAGATATTTGCTTCAGAATTTAAGGCATTTCAGGCATTTCATTGCCTTACTATTTCAATGGGTGGAATGTTTTGAATTTCCAAAATGTTTTAAATATTAACAAATCAAAACAAAACAAAAATAGTTCTCATTGGCTGGTGTGGTTAAAGAGGGTATTTGAAACTCCAGTAACAAGAAATGAGCTCAGTGAACCTTTGCATGTTTTGATATGAGTTTAATAAATAACCACGGACTGTCAGGGTATCAGCGTGGCAGGGGGCGTCCATTTACAGCACGGATGAGTCTGAAGAGAGAATAAGGTAAGATTTTTGATTTTTAAAAAGCTGTCCTTTCCTCTTTTTCTTTTACTATCTTACATTTTTTAGACACACCTCATTTTTTCTTTTTTCAGTCTTTAAAAATATACATATATATGCTATATATATATATATCTGCTTGTGTGCACATGCATACACACATATATAGCATATATAAAATAAATAACTTTTTAGAAAAACATTTAGTATGGAGTAGATTCCCTCATTTTCATTTATGTAGAACCAAATTTTTGAAATGAGTTTTGAAACTAATTATGTAATAGGATAAGTAGCATAGTAAATGAGCAGGAGTATAAAATTGAGCAGCTGTAGAAATTAATATTGGAACAGCTAAAATAATCTGTAAGTATCTACAGTTTCAGAAATAAATTTCTTTATAAGTGTATGACATTGAGGTAAGTTTTATGTAGTCTAGCCTCATTTTACAGTATATTTATACTTTTATGTTTTTATCTTTCATTAGAACTGTTGCAGAAGTGAGATTGTTGCCCCTTTAATAGTTTTCAGTTTCTGTCTTTCTACCATTTCTTATCTCTTCCTTTGTAATTTCAATGTATTCAGTACTGGCTTTGCCTGCACTCTGCTTTGATTTAGACAGGCATGGTAGCTGAATATATTGATGTCTCATACATTAGCTTTTCTTTCATAATCCTCTATCAGTTCTCTGATCCATGAGAAGAGGAAAGCAAGAGTATCTCCCAGGTAAGACTGCTTTTAAAGTTGTTTTAAATGCTTTACATGACTGAGAAAAGAAAAATGCACATTTTATTATTGCAGTTTAAATTTCATTTTGGTGAAACTAAACATGGAACCAAAGGGATAAATGTGTTCTGGTTTTGTTTTGTTTTACCTGTTTGGTTTTTTTTGTTGTTGTTTTTTGTTTTCCCTTTTCTTTTCTTGTGAGTTTAAATAGAAACCTTGTGGTACACGGGTAATATTTTAGGGTACAAACTTGGTCTGATTTTGTTATTTGGTTTATTTGTGAACCATGTACTTGCTCTTCCTCCCAGAAACATAGCTTGTAGGCAAGGTTAATCCAGTGTTGGCGATCCATGTCCTAGCACAACATCTGTAAGTTAATACACAATCGTTCCTTTCAGGATGGATTTATCATTGTAAATATATTTTTATTGTCTTACAGGCATAATGGCATAAATATATTGCTTTTACATGTATAAAGTGTATCTATTACAATAATGTACATTTTTGCTTGAAATGAGTGAGTTTCACAGTTTTTGTATTTGGTGGGCTGTCCATCTTGTAATGGTGGGAGTAAATATTTCCATAGACAAGAAGGCAGATCTTGACAGAATTCAGGTCGTATTTCTTTTAGAGGGTGGGCAAACCAGAGGGCAGAATATGGTTACGTATCAGTGACTTGACTCTCCTCTGCTGCCTTCCCTTTGAAGTCCTCAACCTGTAACCTTTAGGTAATGGGAAGTCTTTATTTATAATTAGTATCAGTAGTTTCACTGATTTGCAGAGATTCATAATGGGCAGAATTAAGTTTTAGTCAAGTGATAGTATTTCTTACAAATTATTAAGAACCGCCACATTCTTCATGGTCATTTTAGTATTACATAGTCATTGAGTGGACAGCCACACCTGACACAATCTCCCAGCGTCCAAGATTGGAGATTCCTGGTCTGTGTAGAGTATATGGTTTTGCACGAAAAAGTAGTCTTGTGATTGCTTCAGTTTAATTTGTCAAGTAAAACCACAGATATTTAATATTAAAGTACCAGTGGTTTGATGTTTTGTTCTCAATAATGGGCATTGCGCCGGGATTAACCTGAATATTGGAGCTACAGAGTTAACTCTAAAAGTACTTTTATTGGTTTCTAGAAACTGGAAGAAGAGAAAGGCAAAAAGGAAAAAGAAAGACAGGAAATTGAGAAAGAACGGAGAGAAAGAGAGAGGGAGCGTGAAAGGGAACGAGAAAGGCGAGAACGGGAACGAGAAAGGGAAAGAGAACGTGAACGAGAAAAGGAGAAAGAACGGGAGCGGGAACGAGAACGGGATAGGGACCGTGACCGGACAAAGGAGAGAGATCGGGATCGGGATCGAGAGAGAGATCGGGACCGAGATCGGGAAAGGAGCTCAGATCGTAATAAGGATCGGAGTCGATCAAGGTAAGGCTTTAAGGAAGTTATTGTTGTTGATGGATTTAGTGAAACTAAAGATTACCATTTGCATTTCTGAATTGAGAGAATTTTCCAAGCCAGGAAGCATGTCTGGCTTTCTACACACATAGATAACATTCTCGAAAGTTAACAGTTTCAGCTGTGCAGCTAATTTCTCCATGAAGCCTTTTATTATGGACACCCATAATGTACCAACCGTTTACTCTTTTCTCAGCAGATATAATTTCCTCTTATTTACTTGGGCAGGCAGTTTTCCTAATCGACCTTTCATTGAAGTCCTGTATATTGAAAAGTCTCCTGTAACATCACTTCTTTTAGCCCTGATGTGTTTTTATTTGTATCCCCCCAGACTGCCACAGCTTATCTTTCTGGTTCCCAGTAATTTCACCTATTGGGGCTGTTTGTTTTTCATTTAAATATTTTTTGTAATTTGAATTCACTTGATGAGTCATTATCATTCTTTATAGGGATTAGAGCAAAAATGAACAAAGAAACCAAGGAGAGGGCAGGAGGAGGGCAAAAGAGAAAGCTCACATTGTTTTTCACCCTAGTTTTGAAATACACACAACTGTTTCAGTTTTCTACTTGATTGTAGATAGAAGAAGGCACATTTTGGTTGTTTCACCATTTGCTCATAATCTGTACTTGACATTAAATTCCTTCTTTCCCCTTCTTCCTCCAATATAGCTGTTAGAATTTGACATGTACAAAAAACCCCAAAACCAAGGATTTTTAGAAAAACTTTCATGGCAGATATGTACATAGATTTAATTAGGTCACTGGCATATTCTGTATATTTTATAAGTTATTTTTGTGATTTAAGATTACATATTTGACATCTTTAAATGCTTTTATGTCAGTGTTTATACTTTGTATCCATGCAATGTGGCAAGGTTCTCTTCATGTTTGTCAGTACCATATTACTTGAGCACTAGTGAGGTAATTGACTTTTAACATGTTCATTAGTCCATTGTATTTCCTTTGGGATTGAACAATGTTCTTTTTTTCCTATTGTATACTGTTATATGGCTAATATTTCAATATATGATGAGCCATAATTAGTCATTTTTTAATCTCTCTTTTTTTTGGTACTGGAGATTGAACTCAGGGGCATTCAACCACCGAGCCACATCCCCAGCCCTATTTTGTGTTTTATGTAGAGATAGGGTCTTACTGAGTTGCTTAGTGCCGCCTCGCTGTTGCTGAGGCTGGCTTTGAACTCGCAATTCTCCTGTCTCAGCCTCCCAAAGTGCTGGGATTACAGGCTTGCGCCACCACGCCCGACTTCCTGTGTTTTTTTTAATCTAGGTTTTATGTATTTGTTTTCTGACATACAAATAAGCATTAACTTTCACTGTAGAATGCAGTTCACCAATTGGAGCTGCATTGTTTCTTTCTTTGCCATGGCCCTTTTCCTTTTCTTTCTTGATTTTTTTTTTTTCTTCATTCTTCTTGCTGTACCACAGATTTACACCCCTAATGCCTAGTGTGTGTCTTTCTGATGCATATAGAGAAGTTTAAAATTCTGCAGAAATCAAATACCAAATTCTGGCTTAACAGTTTGTATGTTGGTTTATAATATATATTGTTCTTGGTCCTTAAAACTTGGACTGACAGATTTTTTAAAAATCTTTCATTTATATAGAGAAAAGAGCAGAGATCGTGAAAGGGAACGAGAACGGGAAAGAGAGAGAGAGCGAGAACGGGAAAGAGAGAGAGAACGGGAGCGCGAAAGAGAGCGAGAAAGGGAACGGGAGCGAGAAAGAGAGAAAGACAAGAAACGAGACCGAGAAGAGGATGAGGAAGATGCTTATGAACGAAGAAAACTTGAAAGAAAACTCAGAGAGAAAGAAGCTGCTTATCAAGAGGTAAATTAAGGACAAACTTCTATTTCCGTGTGTGTTTGTGTGTGTGTGTGTGTGTGTGTGTGAGTGAGAGAGAGAGAGAGATATGTTGGGGTGCCACACATGCTGGGCAGGTGTTATACCACTGAGCAACATCACCAGCGCTTTTTAAACCATTACATATATATATATTTTTTTTTTTTTTTTTCTTTTTCTTTTTCTTTTTTTGGTACTGGAAATTGAACTCAGGGGCACTTGACCACTGAGCCACATCCCCATCCCTAAACCATTTTATATTGAGACAACTTCTTGCCCATGCTGGCCTTGAATTTGTAGTTATCCTGCCTTAGGTTCCTGAGTATCTAGGATTAAAGATGTGCACTATTATGCTTACATATGCGTGTGTGTACACACACACATAACACCATTTAAAATAATTTTTGCAGGGCTGAGGTTATGGCGCAGTGGTAGCATGCTTGCGTAGCACGCGTGAGGCACTGGGTTCGATCCTCAACACCACATAAAAATAAAAGAAAGATATTCTGTCCACCTACAACTAAAAAATAAATATTAAAAAAATAAAATAATTTTTGCAAGTTTAATACATTTTTACTCATAACGTTTTATGCTTCTATTTTTTAGGCGTGTTATATTTTGTATGTTAGTCATTGTACAATCCTTTTTTCTTTGTTTGTTTGTTCGTTTGTTTTTGTACCAGGGATTGAACTCAGGGGTACTCGACCACCGAGCCACATCCCCAGCCCTATTTTGTGTTTTACGTAGACAGGGTGTCACTGAGCTCCTTAGAGCCTCACCATTGCTGAGGCTGGCTTTTGAACTTGTGATTCTCCTGTCCCAGCCTCCCAAAGTGCTGGGATTATAGGCGTGCACCACTGCGCCCAGCTGTGGAATCCTTTTTAAGGCCTGAAAATTTCTTTTTTAGCGTCTTAAGAATTGGGAAATCAGAGAACGGAAGAAAACTCGGGAATATGAGAAAGAAGCTGAAAGAGAAGAAGAAAGAAGAAGAGAAATGGTAACATTCTACGTTAATAATAAGTGATTTGGGGATTGCAGTTGTAGTTCACTGGTAGAGCACTTTCCTAGTATGTCTGGGGCACTGGGTTTGATCCTTAGCTCCACATAAAAATAAAGAAATAAAGGTATACAAAAGTATAAAAACATTTAACAAAAGGTCATTTTTAGATAAAAAGTAGATTGATTCTGTTAACTAGAAGCAACATCATAATTGAAATGTATAAACTTCATAGTTTATAATTTTTGTGTACTTCCAGCAACCTCAACATTTTCAGTACTCAGATCTTTTGTTTTCTGTTTTTAAGACTTTTGCTTCCTATACAATTATATCTGCCTAATATTTAAATCTATCATAATATAATGCATGAACTTAAGAGTTCATAGAAAATTTTTCGGTTACAAATCCACAGAACTGTTGCGTTAGCGTAGTGCGTTTGGATAAAGCAAATAATTTGGTGAAAAGAATTGTTTTAATAAATCAAAAGTATTGTTTTTCTTATAGAACATGTTTTTATTTATGATGACCGTATTATTCTTTAACAACCACATAACCATAAAATGAATTTTACCATTTGTATTTACACCGTTCATAACCTTAACAGTAAAGCATTTGGCATAGTTATTAAGTAAGCTGATGAAAAGATTATTTTATCATAGTATTTGCTTTAGTGGTCAATTCCATGTGTTCTGTCTTTGCCAGAATATGGAATTTTCTTTATCTCCAGTTTGGAGATTATTCATCCAAAACTTCAGTGAAGTTAGGAATCTTCTCCAAATAGCTTTTGACCTTGAAACATAGAGGGATTTTTTGTAAGTAACCTAAAGGGTGCATGCAGCAAATACATAGATACCATGGGTTTTCCAGATGTTAGATCCAATGTCATAAGACATATTCATTTTAATTTAAAAATAAAAAGGTTAAAAATTAAAAGGCTGGGAATCTAGTAGTGTGTCCCTGATTTTAGTCCCTAGTAATGCAACAATAGGGATTAAAACTCCTACTTTAGAATTTCTTTTTCATTCTTAGATTAGAAACTAGGAAGGGAATAATACATGAGAGAGAGAGAGAATTAATTAAATGAAGAAATGCAATCAACATCATTGTGGAATAAACTACTTGTAATGATTATGCTCCTTACATGCTACCCTGAAACCTTTCTAGACAAAACATTTCCTGTGAGTTATTTTTATTTATAAGCTTTAAGAAAATCTAGTTACATAAGCAATTACTTCTCATGGTCTTGTAGTAGGTTTCCCCACATTTTCTCATGAGTAGTAGATTGTGTTTATATTTTAGTATAACCTGATATGCCTTCTTATGTACCCATACTTTAGTAATTAAAGATATATGTAAACATTGTCGATTGCTATTGCCAGCAGACTACCTCCTTTGATTCATTTGACAAATTCAAGCGTATCCCACCTTTTGTCTAAGTACTGGGAAAACAGGAATTACTAATGATCCTAATTTTGAAATGAGTAGTGTTACTGAATAAGGCAGTTACTGCACGCGGCATGTTTGAGGTATATTAAAGATATCTTCACAAGCCAGGCGCAGTGGCGCAAGCCTATAATCCCAGCACTTAGGGAGGCTGAGACAGGAGAATCGTGAGTTCAAAGCCAGCCTCAGCAACAGCGAGGCGCTAAGCAACTCAATGAGACCCTGTCTCTACATAAAACACAAAATAGGGCTGGGGATGTGGCTCAGTGGTCAAGTGCCCCTGAGTTCAATCTCCAGTACCAAAAAAAAGATATCCCCACAGTATTTTAGAAGCACAGGAATAATACTATTTCTTCTTGCAAGCAGTTCCTTTCATGTGTATGTGATTATATTATGGAAGTCTTTAAAGAGAAGTATATTTGCAGTAGGTGAAATGTGTCAAACCATTGTCTGCTTTGTATATAGACAAGAGTTGTTGATTTAATAGTTACTATAGATAATAGATATATGGAGATAAAATGTATTTAAAATAGATGTTATAATAAAAATTGGAAATTCAAAAAATAAATGATTTCATGTAGTATCATGGTTGGTTTGACATGGGTAGGTAGACAGGGTGGGAAACTTTTAAGAATACAATCTCATTTTCAAAAAATTTCTCTGTAGATATGCATGACAGTAGAAAGTGTTTTGACATACATACATGGAACATAATGTATTCTAATTAGGATCCCAGACTTGTGGTTGAACATGATGTGGAGTTATAGTGGTTGTATATTCATATACAGGGTGGGAAAATTCTTAATCTTTAAGTTAGGTAGGCATTACCTTTATATTGGTGCATGAATTAAAATTTTAATCTTGGATTTCATTAGAAACAGTAGCTAGGGACAAAATAAAATTTAAAGCATTTGTCTGATTAATAATTCAACAACTTCTATTTTCTAGTATACCCAGATTTCATTGGTGAATAATTATTTTAACAGTGAAGATTGTATTTACAGAAGATATTATCTGTAACATACTATGTTTTTTTTTTTTTTTTAAATACATAGGGTTTTTTTTTTATTGTTATTTTAGTTGTAGATGGACACAATAGCTTTATTCATGTATTTTTTAATGTGGTGCTGAGGATCGAACCCAGTGCCTCACACTTGCAAGGCAAGTGCTCAACCACTGAGCTACAGCTTCAGCCCTACTATGTGTTTTTTTTCAGTTTTTATTTCATAGATAAATCCTAAAGCTGATTTGTTTCATAGATAGAAGAGGTGTGATTCATGAAGTATATATAAGAACTATAAAGTTGAAGTAATGTGAATGAGAAAAAATGTGTTCCCAAGAAAGGGCAAGTAGGTAATACAAATGACTCTTATATGTTACTTTTGTACACTTTGTTCTTCATTTCTGCAAAGGCTAAAGAGGCTAAACGACTAAAAGAGTTCTTAGAAGACTATGATGATGATAGAGATGATCCCAAATATTATAGGTAAGGACGCTTTGCTTTATGAATTCTTACTTTGGCTTGTTTGGTTGTTGATGGTGGTGTTTTTGTGGTGCCAGGGATTGAACCCAAGGCCTTTCCCACGCTAGGTGAGTACTCTACCACTGCCCCACATCTCTTAGTTGTGTATTCCTTTGTCTATCTGGAAGTGTTATTTCCTAAGTGGAGTAAGAAAGCTTGAAATGTTGATTCATCCTTCTAACTGATTTGTGGGAGCTGGAGGGAAGGAGGGGGAGTAAGGTATTAGAAAAGAATAAACAATTCAGCGTATCTTTAGGAGTGGGGAAACATGATAGTATACCAAAGAATACTTTTTTCCTCCTTCATGTATTTCAATAGGTCCAATTTTTATAGCAAGTTATAATGAATCCTTATGGCTATTTAGGGTTTCCTAGAAAGTTTTGTCTTCAAGGAATTCAAGAAAGGTGTATATCAATCTGATCTCCCACTCTTCTGCTTCATCCTTATAATGATTTATTACTGTGAGGTAAACATTTTTAATTTACTCCTGTTTCTGATTCCCTGGTATTTGTTTATTTGGGTACCGGGGATTGAAGTTAGGATCAATCGACCACTGAGCCACATCCCCAGCTGTATTTTGTATTTTATTTAGACAGTGTTGGAGTTGGTTAGTGCCTGGCTTTTGGTGAGGGTGGCTTTGAACTTGTGATCCTCCTGCCTGAGCCTCCCAAGCTGTTTGGGATTATAGGCATGTTTCATCACTCCCAGAATTCCCTGATATTTCTAATCTCCCCTTTTAGCATTTAGTGGCATTATGGTAAATTTTTTTTATTATGTTCAAATCAAACTAAGTTCCATAAGGATCAGGACACTATCTTGCTAACATTTTATTATCTCTAGTGTGTCAGACATGATGCAGGCATAATGGATTTAGTGTACAGTTAAATTTGATACACTATAGGCAAAATATTTAAACACTGAAATTAGTAACTTAAACTGTAGGAGTGCTAATGATTTGTCTTTGTAAAAAATGCTGCAAAATAGGTAAAACTACTGCATGCTAGAACCATAAAATGGTAATCCATAATTATATATTCTGAAACATAATGAATTATTAAATAGGAGGAACCTCTCCTTTCTATGGGTTCTGTACTACTGTATTCTGGAATATTTCTATAAGGCAACGAATGAATTGAGGACACAAACTTTTTTGTTTGTTTTAATTGGATTAGGGACTAAGGACTTGCACATAACCTGCCATTGAATTTCATTCCCTAGTCCTGTAACTATTTTTAGTGGTATTAATGGGTACTTGTATTTTTCCAATAATTTGGCATTCCAATTATTTGGCAATAATTTCTCAAATGCCAATCTTATTTCCAATAAGATTGGCATTTGAGAAAATTCAAGTTATGTATTTGGGGTTTACTGTGGAATGGGCATGTAATGAAAGTTCCATTCCCTCTGAAAGCTACCTTTTCACTTGTTTTAGATACTTAAAGTGACTTTCAGAATGAAAAAAAAAAAA